>PVIU01003167.1:0-144920 GCA_004026605.1 Ondatra zibethicus | reverse complement strand
GTCATATGGAAAATATAGGTGTTGTGTTCTAGAAGTGCTGTAGGTGCTATAGGAACAGGTGGCAGTCACATGGAAAGTGCTGTAGGTGCTGTAGGAACAGGTGGCAGTCACGTGGAAAGTGCTGTAGGTGCTATAGGAACAGGTGGCAGTCATGTGGAAAGCGACTCCCATGATTTTGCTCCATTTTAAAAGTGATGATAAATAAGAACTTGTGCACATTGATGGCTGCATTTTTTTCTTTTTTCATTTGGGAGTATGGGTATGTAAAGTTGCTATGTTATTTTGTCACTCATTTGTGTTCATGTGGATTTTACCTTTTTGGACAAGGTATGGAGAATATATGTAGGATGCACGCGCTTTTCCACCCTTTAGTTTTGATTTTAGGCATTGGTGAATTTTGATTCATTTTAACATTCTGTTATTTTGTTTACTTTTAATTCAACTGAGTAGTTTTATTTTACCCTAATGTATCATCCTTTACAAAGATTTCAAACATGCAACCAGTTCTAATGTATTGGAGTAGATTTGGCTGTTCTTTATAATAACTCCATATTTATTAAATTTGAAACATTTCCTTTAAGCTAAAACAGAAAGGAAAAGCATAAATAACCATGACAAACAGCTTTCTTCTGGTGTGGTCATTTGAAATGAAACAACCAAAAAATTTAATCAATTTAAATCTAGAAAAATTAGCTGATATAAGTTGTAAACCAGATGAGTAAAGGCTTTCACTTACTCATTCTTGACATTCAATTCCATTATTCTTTATAATATATTTTAGAACAGAATGTCTGCACAGGCCAGTGTTTGGGTTGTTGTTTCCTTTTCTGAGGTTACCAAGAAGTAATGCATAAAGTTATCTGCATGCTTTAATCTGAATTCCATTTTTAACACATTGTGAGTAATGTTTTATTTAAGCCTTGTCATTATAATAGTGTATTATAATGACATCATTGATTTAAAATAATTAGCAATTGTTAGTAGTAATTAGAAAACCTAAACAGGCTTTGTGTTAGTGGACCATAGTCATCCCAGATAAGTTCACAGAAGGATTATGTTCTGAATGCTTATTATTTGCTAGGTACACAAAAAAATGGATAAAAGAACAATTTATATTTCAGTCCCTAAAGACTTCAGTTAGATAAAGAATAACAAAATAATTGTTTTTCCTCTGTTTCGCCCAAAATACCTATTCCTTTAGATATAAGGTGCTTAGAAGTACAAGCAATTCAGAGTTGAAGAAAATTCTTTTTTTAAAGATCTCTTCTTTCCTCTAATCCTCTCGGGAGGCAGAAAATAGAATTAGAAGACAGCCTAGTTGGCCTCCTGTCTTTCTATTCCCCCTTTGTCAATCAATTCTGGGATTGGAGTCATGGTTCTTATGGTCATGTCCCAACTCTAATTGATTTCTAGGTGGACATATGCCCGAAGTTAAAAGAAAAAAATCTCAATATTTCACATTAAACACCAGAACACTTCAACCTGCAACATCTGAACTCAAAAGCCTGAAATTAGGCATGGTGATCTATCTACAGGACAATCAGACAAGGGGTAGACAGGAGCTGGGGTGAGCTATCATGCTTATAATTGTGAGCAGTCATTAATTTACAAACAACCATCATTTTAATTGGCTTTGTTAGTTTGTTTTAGAAACAGCAAGGTAATAGTTAAATAACTGAATGATAATTTTATGCATATATACATTGTATTCAAATTCATAGGAAGTACAAATGATTTTATATTAACTATTTCAAGATCAATATAAACAGTTTTGAATTTTTCTATAGATAACAAGTATAAAGAAAAATTATAGTCATTAGCCTCAAGATAATCTGTCATTACTTATCCTTTTTCTTAGAGAGACAAGCAAGCACTTCTTAATTCCAAATGAGGACAGCCTTTTTTTTTTTTTTTTTTTTTTTTTGGTTTTTCAAGACAGGGTTTTACTGTTTAACTCTGTCTGTCCTGGAACTCGCTTTGTAGACCAGGCTGGCCTTGAACTCAGAGATCTGCCTACCTCTGCCTCCCAACTGCTGGGATTAAAGACATGTGCCACCACCGCCCAGCTAAATCACTGCTTTTTATATACGTATATACAATAGTTTCTGATGGGGCTGGAGAGATGAATCAGCTACCCTTTTAGAGGACCTGAGTTCAGTTCACAGCACCCATAATGGTTGGCTCACAACTTCCTGAAACTACAGCCTCAGGAATCTGACGTCCTCTTCTGGCTTCCACAGCCACCCACACACATGTGGCATACATTCACACAGACATACTCAGCACATAAAGTGATAAGTAAATTTCTAATGGTTTCCTATTATTCCAGCATACAAATGCCGGTGCAGCCAGCATAGCGGAGGAAACATAGACTTGTGCTCACCTTGGGTGATCCCATCACTGCCCTGCAGCCACACCTTTCTCTTCCCCTTAATCTCCCACCTGATAGATTCCCTTCTCAGATTTCTGCGCTTTTTCCCCATCTTCATTCTGTGCCAAGGGCCTTTCTTCCCAGCTGACTGAGGAAATGGCTGCCTACAAACAATGAGGTAGAAAGGAAGAGCCCAGTATCCACTCGGGCATGCCTCAGTTCGCCTAACTTTCCTCCCTCTCACTGTTGCAATGGATGGTGTCAATAATGTGAGTGACCAAGCCTACAAGTCATGGTCTTTTCATTAGGACATTGTCACACATGTATGTCATGACGTTCTTTGCTCATATTCATCCCCCTTCCCCTCTCCTAGTCCACCCTTCCCCTCTAATTATTGTGTAAGTTTCCCCCTAAAAGACTCCCTTGTACTGCTATGCTGCGTGCATGGCTCTTCAAGTAAAGTCACTTGCCACCAAGCCTGGTGATCTAAGTTTGGTCCCTATGACCCACAGAGTATCAGTAGAGAAGAGACTTCTGCAATTTGTCCTCTGACTTCCATGTTTACCCCATGTTACACACATGCACCCATTCCCAAAATAAATGAATATAACAAAAATTATATTTAGTCAACTTTAATTCGAAATATATATTCCTCTTGAACTAAAACATGTATTTGTCTTTCTGTATCTGCTTTATTTTGCCTACCATGATGGTCTCTAGTTCCAGCCATTTTCCTGTGAAGGACATCATCTCATTCTCCTTTATCACAGACTGAAACTCATATATATGAGATATTGTGTATAGAATACATATGATATATATAATATATGAGAACATATAATGTATGATATGATACATTAGATTCATTATGTATGAGAGAGCACTTCATCAAAAGAACAAAGAACATGTACCATGGAAGAAATTCTTATAGTTGAAGTAGGACAGGTAGAGTTGACAAAGCCCTGTGTTACATTCTCTAATTGTTTTAAGCTAAGCTTTGAGATAGAGATTCTGTTTGAGTGAACGCCCCCAATTGTGGAGTTGAGTTCTTTTGCTGCTGGATCAAATCTGATCTTACATTTAAATGCCTGAATTCCTTGTAACCTGAGGGATAAGGATAACAACTACATTATTAAATAATCTTATTTTTGATAAGTGAAATCCCTAATTGATCAATTAATCTAGACCTGGAGAAATTGCAAAGCAATGATAAATACCTAGTAGAGAAGTTGCATTTTAGACTGTACTGAGTTACTTTTAAAAAATATTTTTTAAAGATTTATTTTACTTGTATGTATGTGTGCCTGGCGACTGAGAAGACCAGAAGAGGCTGTCAGACTGCTTAGAACTAGAGTACTAGTGGTTGTGAGCTGTCATGTGGGTACTGGGAACTGAACCCAAGTCCTCCGCAGTAGCAGCAAGTGCTCTTAACTGGTGAGCCATCTCTCCAGCCCCCTGAGTTACTTCTAATTGGCATATCCTGTGTGTAATGATAGCTACTGTTGCCTATGAAACAGCAGGGCGTCTAAACCAAGATATGCCTGCATCTACTGGTAAGGATTTCTTCTCTATCTCCTATTTCCTTGAGAAAAGTGAGCTCCCCGTGGCTGGAACTGGTCCTGTGAATTGCTGTGAGTCTGGCTCTGTTCTTGTAATGAATTCTGCCAATGGTTTCTGGCTTGAAACACTTGAGTAACTGTGCCTTTTAGCAGTCTTGTGGGTGCGAATGATTTGGTGAGCTCAGAAAGAGTGGCTTGTGGACACAGCACACTACCGTCCATTTTCTAGTCTCAGCTGCTCCTCTGTGATCTGCCCCTTGCGCTGGTCTCCCGCACTCTAGCAGTTTGGTATGAGCTGAAGTCAATGCGGTCTCAAAAGAGACTTGTTTTTGAGGACATTTATAGAGATGACGATCTCCTCAGTTGCTTTAAAAGAATGAGTTCATGCTGCCTTCCATAGTTTCCCTTTCCATCATTTGTCTGTCCTGTTTGTGATGGTTGGTTATTTACCAATTTGCATATCATCTGCTGAAGCTCTTTTTACTGTTGTGGTCCATCTGGAACACAGACTGCTTGTCTGTAGTGAAGATGGAGTGACACCAATTGGAGCTGAAGATGATCCAGCCTTCTATGTGATCACAGTTGTGTAACTGCCTGCAGATGAAGTTGTGGAGATAAGAGTCACCGCTTCTCCAATGAGAAAGACTTTCCAAATATCAAGACTTCTATTTTGCTCTGTTTTCTCAGCTTTTTCCTTTTGCTCTTGTTTTTTATTCAGAGAGAACCATTAAAAAAAACTCATGCCAGGTGGTAGTGGTGCACACCTTTAATCCCAGCATTTGGGAGGCAAAGGCAGGTGGATCTCTGTGAGTTCGAGGCCAGCCTGGTCTACAGAGCAAGTTCTAGGATAGCCAAAGACAGAGAAACCTTGTCTTGAAAAGCCAAAAAAAAAAGGTGGGGGGCGGGGAAGAAAATTCATGAATGTTCAAGTCAGGAAAAGTTGTCTTAAATTATTGACAAGCTAAGATAGTTTATTATTCTATGGAGGATTAAACAAAAGTCTAGAAATAGTGCCAGTAAAAATAACATAAAATATATCAAAAATTTGTAATCCAGCATCCTTGAGTCTCTAGGAAAATGACTTTCAGACTGGACTGTGGGTATGCCTTCACCCTCCAGCTGTTCTCCTGACAGCTGGTGGAGGTGCCAAGGGTGCAGGACCTGGGCCACTGCTCTCAGCCAGAGCAGTCTCCTTCTGTATTTAGGTCTTCATCGCTCCAGAGTCCACTTGAACAAAAAC
This sequence comes from Ondatra zibethicus, assembly GCA_004026605.1. NCBI lineage: Eukaryota > Metazoa > Chordata > Mammalia > Rodentia > Cricetidae > Ondatra > Ondatra zibethicus. The sequence goes on along the minus strand of PVIU01003167.1, from coordinate 139,750 downwards.
CTCCAGAATCTTAGGAAGGAAGGAAGGAAGGAAGGAAGGAAGGAAGGAAGGAAGGAAGGAAGGAAGGAAGGAAGGAAGGAAGGGAGAAAACTACTCATTGTAAGAATAGTCTAAAAACAAGATATAACCAACATGAAAATAAAACACAAATCCGTGGTAACCCATCTTGTGTGACCACTACCAAACCACCATCCATGTTTCCTGAGACATAACCTGAAGAACATATTCTTGTCTGCTTTTCAGCCTCTCATGCATGAAAAGTAGAATATGTAAAATATTTGGGTAATTAATAATCTTCTGGCTAAAAAGAAGCTGCTGTTTAAGAAATGAATTAAAATCAAACTCAATAAAGAAACAAAAATAATTTGCAGCTACTAATTAAAAGGTCAAGTCACCTTATCTACCTTGATTTCTCTAATGGTATCATTTATATTATATGTACAATAAAAACATCATGTTTTTGTTCACTCATATTCTCCAACATTTGCTTGGTGCTAGATATTGAGGGACATGGTCAGATTATGATGCTTAACTCTGAATCATTAAGAAAAACTTCAGTGGTCTTCCATACGGAAAAAGCAAAGAAGAGTACTTAGAAAAGAACTACATGCGAGCGAGCTGCCTGGCGTGGAGTGTCCAGCACTCAGAGGCAGAAGCAGTCAGGTTTCTGTGAGTTCTACATAGTGCATTCTAGGATAGCCAGGGGTATTCAGAGAGACCCTGCCTTGAAATAGAGAACATGGGAATTTAAGGCGTTGTTTTGATATTCAGATGCTTGAAGGTACCATTCCTATTATTTGAAAAACCTGCTGGCATCAGCTGCCTCATTTCCTAAGGATGCCAGTTAGAATGGAGTATTACCGTACATACATTTTCTTTCCAAGAAAGACAGAGAATGCCCAGAACCTTCCATGGAAGGCTTCTATTAAGAACAGTTCTTAGAAAAATTATCATAGGATGCATTTTCAAATTTCTTAATTGCTAGATTAATGTAATCATTTTCTGATACAGTTACAGACCCAAGAGGCAGTGCATCCCATAGATGTAATTTAAAGTTTTAATTATTAACTCAAAAAATTGTATTACTATATCTAATTCTTCATAGTCAGTTTTTTAGTGCCTCCTTTGCTATATAATCTCTTGAAACACACTTTTTAAGTATGAAATACTGAACAGAACAAAAAATTCTTATTAACAATGCCATGGGAAAATCTAGTCCCTCTGTGTATTACTACTATTCTTTTATTTTTTAAGATATTTTTTAAAGTGTGTGTCTGCACACGCACTCATGTGTACAAGCTAACGAACATGAGTAAGGGCACCTGTAGAACTCTGAGCCTTTGGATCCCCTGGAGCTGGGTGGGCATATGGGTGGTAGGGTTCTTTATGAGAGAGGCACAAGCTGCCAGCCACTCATTATCTTTCCAGCCCCTCTGTTACTCTTCTGATGGCTCCTGCTGCATCCTTAGGAATAGCAGTAGAGCTAGATAGAATGAGAGAACATCAGAATCATTGTGAGTGTGAGAAAAGAAATCTGTAACACTCAATTTTTTGATCATAGAAGATAGCTTGGAAGTGCATCATCTCCATTATTATATACACATGTAAATGGTAGGAGTGACTATGAGAGCTACTCTAAAATGACTAATGTATACATACATGTGTGTATTTGTATATGTGTGTATGTATATATGTGTAATGTATGTATATCTTGGAAATACAGCTTTTGGTTTAGTTTAATAAAATATATTTAGCAATGGAAAAATGAGAATTACTACAGAATTTTATGCCTAGGAGATGGCAGTATTATCAGTGGCTTAGCATTGAAAGGATAAAATAATGTATTTTCTATGAATAAATTCTGAACTTAATAGTTTAATATTTTTATCAACACTTTATTTAGTAAAATAACATTCAGTTGACATCTAATCTGGAAACAGAAGAAAACTAAATCTATAAAGAAAATAATTACTAGTAAAATGGAAACATGATCAGAATTACAAAATGACAACTATACAGTACATATGAGAAGAGAAACAATGTGCACAAATTTGAAGGTATGGTTGGAGGAAAATGGGGTATAGTTTATTATTGGAGAGCCTGACATGCTTCGCATGAGGAAATACATGGGAAGTTTTTCACTTCACATAAAAGCAAAAGTAGAACAAATTAAAGACTAGCAACAATTAGTTTATGTGAGTTTAATGAATAAGCCGATGAGGAAAGGTTGAAGTGAGACTCATTCTGTCATGCCAGGAATACTCACAGATCACACACTGTGCAGAACTGTGACAGATTCTGGAGATTTGTCTATAGGAAGCTTACAGCCCTGAAAAGAGGGGAACTAACCCCATACAAGGTGGTGGCTTCCCAAGAAGGTGACCTGAACTGCAAGATCCCAGACTAAATAATAGAAAAAAAATCACCAAAATGCTCAGAAATTCATCTCCTTTAATACATAGCCAAGCTTATAAAAAGACCATTTCCAAAAGCCAAACAAGCACAGCTATAGGACAAAATAATAAGCTGTAGAATAAATTTTTAAAGGTTTGTTAATAAGAACATGATAAACTTCGACCATCCCTCAGTGGCCCTGAAAGAAATTACCAGTCTCAGTACCCACAGGATGCCATCTCAGACGCACCGGTCACTCTCAGAGTAGACTTAAAAGCTTGTGCTCACCAATGGAGTTGACATGAAAGGTTGTCTCGGCCTGTGCTGGAAGTCCAGGGGCCGTGGTGGAAGTGGGAAGTTTGCACATCTTAAAGATTTTCAACTTCCCCAAGCTAAGAAATCAACTGACTGTCCTCAAGACTGCTGGTACCTCTGTAGTACATGCCTGTAACAAAGGCAAAAAATCACCCCCAGACCATCAGCAGTGAGCACAGTACTAAATTTCTCACAGATAAAGCTCCATTGAGCTCCTGACCCAAAATTATAAAGCACCTAGAAGTAGTCTACATGAAGAATGTTAGCAAGCATGACACTTCACACTTACCCTCACCCCATCCCTGAACTCATGCAAGGACTGTGGGTCTAATTAAAATGCTCAGATAATACAGGGCTGGAGAGATGGCTCAGCAGTTAAGAGCATTGGCTGCTCTTCCAGAGGACCCAGGTTTGATTCCTAAAACCCACATGGTGACTCACAGCCATCTGCAACTCCATTTCTGACACCTTCTTCTGGCCTCTGTGGGCACTGTACACCCGTGATGCACAGACATACACCCAGGCAAAACCCTAATAATCACAAGATATCTTCTTTTTTTTAAGTGCATATATACCAAAGTGACTTTGTAAGCACAACAGAAGAGCATGGCATTGTCTGAAGAGTTCGAGGATAAGTTTTATGCCAAGCAAAGAGCATTTACAGCCATGAAGTCCATGGGAATTCCTACTAGGAACTAGTAGTCACAGAATTGAGAGAAAGATGGGCAAGGCTTGGATCATAAAGTATATTCTGTATTAGTCAAGATTCTCAGGAAGATGGCATTTGTCTAGGGAGTATTTATTGTTGGCTAACCTAAAAAGTGTGAGGAGGGTGAGTGAGTGGGGAATAGTTAAAGGACAGGACTGTAACTGGAAGTTTCTCTCCCACCTGCCAGTTCCCCAAATAATCATTCAGAGGCTTAATATTAATAAACTGTTTGGCCACTTAACTCAGGCTTATTACTAACTAGCTTTTACATCCTAAATTAACCTATTTCTATTTAATGTCACATGGTTGTGACATTACCTCACATCCTGCTTCTCTGGCAGCTGCTGGCATCTTTCTCCCTGTATCTCTACTTGGATTTCCCGCCTGGCTCTATTCCCCCTGCTACTGGCCAAATCAGCTTCTGTATTAGCCAGTGGTAATAAGTCATATTCACAGCATACAGAGAGACATTCCACATCATTTCTCCTTTTCTGTCTAATCAAAAAGGGAGATTTTTAACTTTAACATAGTAAAATTACATATAACAAAACAGTTATCAGGCAAGAATTATAGTTACAATGTTTAGTATATTTGTATTTGGCAAAATTAAAGAAAATATTCTATCATGTATCCTATCTTTGTGAGTCATCTAATTTATCTTTTGTCATAACCAAGGAAAACTATAATTATAACTATCTAGTCTTTATCAAAGACCCCAGAAGGATATATTACCTAAGTAACTGGGAAGTGCATTGTAAGCAATTTCCAAAACTCTAGAAATAACAGAAATATCTGACTGCCTGGACAGTCACCCACAGTTCTTTTGTATACACTGGGGCATCATCCGTCTTCAGCCTATAGTCCTAGAGTGTCTGGCAGACTTCCCAAAGAAGCAGGAAATTTGAAACTGTCCACCTACATTGGCAGTTTGTTAGTCATTTTCTTTTGTGTCCTGCAGAATATCTGGCAGATTCTTCTATGAAACAAGAACCCTGAAGGACTGTCCCAGCTTGTTTTGGCAAGTTCAGCAGCCATTTTTCTGTGGGTCCTACATGTCAAGTTTATACAGCATATTGTCAAGCAGTCCAGACAACAGTTTCTTGCCCAAATGACTAGCCTTGCCACATTGAAAGCAAACTTCATGCAAACGATGCCCATAATCGTCTTTGAAGTAATTGGTACTATCAGAAGCAGACATTTCTCACTGCCAAGAAAAGTCTAAGTTCTTAAAACATTCTAAATGCCATATTCTGTAGGTCTTCGAAGTGTTTGAAAATTGCCTCTCTAGCTGAAATATCACCTTGAAAATCTAACCTGACTGTAATTTTGACTATTATAGATGACTATTTGTATTTCTTAACTATACCTTTTTAAACGAGCTGTATAAACATAATACCTTAAACAGGAATAGAAATATACATATAGTATAATAAAATTGACCTTAAATTTGTATCAGTAAGCCAAAATCCATACCAATATAATGTATCTATTTCTGTATTATATTCCCCATTTTTGTTAGAAAGAGATTGACTATGACCATTATAGCCAACAACCCCCTTTAAATGAAAACAAACATTTAATAAACAATATTTTGGGAATTTGGGCATAGTTTTTTATACTACTTCCTGCTTATTGGGGGTGCTGGTAATCGTTTGGGGATCCTGAGAAAATTTATAATTATGGTTAAATCTTGGCTGTAGTAGTCTGTGAGGCTGCATCATCTTGGTTGTTTTGAAGCTGTTTTGGTTACTGGATCACCTGGGCCATTGTTTCCATGAGAGACCTTAGGGGGTCTTGCTCAATCAAACCATATTAACCTGGAAGGAATCCATAACTTCTCATCTTCTGTGGAAACCTTTCCAAAGCAACAAATCCTTTAAGACCCAAAATTTGAAGTCAGGATACCTTTATGTTGGTTTAGCTTAACAGCCCCCACAATCAAATGTCTCTATGCAGTAAGGTCATTAACAGTCAAAATATTCAAAGAAGGCACAATAATCCAAACTTTCTGTGTATTTTTTCATCTTTACATGGCTTATTACTTTTACTGTCCCTTTAAAGACTTTTTTTAAAAAAAAACTATTTATTCCTTTCTGTAACTGCCTATACCCATTTTCTTTTTTTCTTAAACCTACATACATTTTTTTAAACACACTGTGACCCATTTAGAGTTTTATTTTGACTGAATCTGTCCTTATTGCGTATCTGTGGTTCTTTTTTGATCACTGCTTTAAACTATTTAAGCAGGCATGGCTAGGACCAGAGCCTGTTTGCCTGTTGGTCCCACCCTGTTCAACTTTCCAACATGGCAGAGGTACATTTGCCACCAGCTCTGGGAGCCATGTTTACCACCCAACTCTGGGAAGCAGTGAATCCACACCACCACCAAGTAACTTGCAGCACGCTGCCCACAAACCCCATTCAAGTGTTCCATAGAAGGACCTCCCAAAATAACTGTCCTTGCAGCCAGCATGAACCAGGAAGCCATCTTTTAAAGGAGTCACGCATCTGCTCACCACCAGCAAACAGAGCCTATCTGAAAAGCTGTAGCTACCAAGAAGCTGTTTCAGAGTCTGTTTTTGTATGTCTAGAATCCTTTTATTTTTTTAAGCTTTCTTAGGCTTTATGTGGATGTGTGTGCCACATGTTGGCACCGTTTGTAAATGAAAGTTTCTCTCCTACCATTCAGATGCTTAATATTAATTACAAACTGTTTGGCCAATTAGCTCAGGTTTATTATTAACTAGCTTTTACTTCTTAAATTAACCCATTTCTATTTTTCTATATTTTACCACGAGGCTCGTGACTTGTTACCACACAACTTTCTTCTCTGGTGGCTGCTGCTGTCTCCCCAACTCCCCCTTATTTTTCTCTGTATCTTGGATTTTCCACTTGGTTCTATCCAAATCAGCTTCTTTACTTATCAATGGTAATCATATTCACAACATACAGAGAGACATCACACATATCAGAACCACAGGCTGCTTTTCACGCCACTGCCCGGCTCTTCCATGGTTATACCCTTCTCTCTTACTGCAATTTTCTCCCAAAGGAAGCTTTGCCACTTGCTCATATCCTTTAATTGTTTGTCTATAGGAAAATCATACAATGAAATCTATTGTTTATGTTTTGCATTTGAGATAGGGCCTCTTATAGCCTACGCTGGCCTTTAATGTGCCTTATAGCCAAAGATGACCCAAACTCCTGACCCTCCTGCCTCCACCTCCCAAGTGCTGGGATTACAAGTGTATCCCACCACACCCGGTTAAAATTTATCATTTTAACCACTTTTAATAGTCCAGCTCATTGGCATTAAGTACGCTAATGCTGCTAGCAGCCATCACCATAACCTATCTCTAGAACTTTTCTTCCCAAAATGAAATTGTACCCACTAAACACTAACTCCTAGGGTTCCCTCCCTCCTCACCCCACTTTCTTTCCCTGGGAATCTGAACACCTTAGAGACCTCCTATAAGCAGAACTGCCTGCCTCCTTTAGTGCTGCTCTGACGTCACTATGCTTTTAAATTGGCTCAGGGAAAAGGACCTTCCTTAATAGACTTCTGTCCCTCACTCCATTGGAAAATCTTCGGAGACTACTCTTAGGCATAGCTTGGTAACGTCCTTGCTTTTAGAACAGGACGACAGGTGCTGTTTACTAAGCTGGGTTACATGCCATCCTAGCATCTGCCCCAATTCCCTGCTTTTTAAATGTCCAAAATAGTGCCCAGCACCACTCCTGTCTCACTCTGGTTTGTTTTCTTCCAGAGCACTCGGGGGGTGGGGGGGAAGAGTTGTCTTGCTATATTACCTGAACTAGTCTTAAGTTTGTGGGCTTGAGCAGTCCTCTCGCCTCAGCTTCCTAGGTGGCTAAGGCCACAGGTGTACATCGCCATCTTGAGCTCATTGACTGTTGATAAATCTATTTATTTGCTTATTGCTTCCTCCACCATCAGAATATGAGATTACACTCGGGGCCTTTTCTCTCTCATTCACCTCTGTGTTCCCAGTGCCTAGAACAGGGCCTGGGCCATAATAGGAACTCAATACATATTTTTAATTAATTAGAAATTGGACTGGAGCTACCTATTTACATTCATTGGTAAAAGTGATTAAAAGAAATTAATTCTCGATCCCAAGTGAGGAAAAGGAATTAGAAATTAAGAGGAACAGAACTCTTAATATGCATGAGCACAGTAATTAAACATGAAAGTTTGCCCAAATAGCAAGATAATGTTCTCTCTCTCTTTTTAATTCCTAGGGTGTGTGTGTGTGTGTGTTTTGGAACAGGGTCTCACTTTGTAACCTTAGCTGGTGTGGAACTCACTACATAAACAGAACTGACCTCAATTCACAGAGATCTGCCTGCCTCTGGCTCCTGAGTGCTGAGATTAGAGGCGTGCACTCCCAAACCCTACATATTCCCGGTTTTTTTGAGACAGAATCTTGTCATGAAGTCCTGACTTGTTTGCCATTCACTGTGGCCCAGACTGACCCTGACTCTGCAGCTGCCTTCCAGCTTCAGCTCCCAGTGCTGGAGTTGCAGTTTTATGCCACCCTGCCCAACTGAGAGCTATAATTTTTAAAGATGAATAATTGTGGAAAATATAACGATAGGGGGAAAAAACGTAGAGTCCTAAGACTGTAGTAGACTCCAGCCCTTTCTGGAATTGCTGTTTGTTAGACATTTGTACTGAGACTGTAGACATGAGTATAAGCCCATCTGGCCAAACACATACACATACATTTTTACTGTCTAACACTAAAAACTGGCAGGTAGATTTGGGTCTTAGTCATTTTGGCCAGGCTACCTGCATCTACAACACTCTGACCCTGTTCATAGTTTAGCTCCCCTCCCTCTCTCCCTTAAGCTTGGAAGCAGAGTGGGTTAAAGAGGAGTGGGACAGAATCTGTACCTAAAATCTATATTAGTTATGCCTCTGTTGTTGCCATTAAAAACAACCAAAGTATCTTATAGAAGAAAGAATTTATTTGGGCTTATGGTTCCAGAGGGTAAGAGCCCATCATGGGGGTGGGGCGGCAGAGCAAGCGTATAGCAGCTGGAACAGGACACTGAGAGCTCACATGCTTTACTGTAATAAGCATGAAACAGAAAGCATACAGTGTAAAGACTTTTCTATCTCAAAGCCCACCTCCAATGATGTACTTCCCCCTTCGAGGCTGCACCAATGGAGGACCAAGTGTTCAAATGCCTGAAACCATGGGGGAAATTTCTAACTCAGACCACCCCAATGGCCATCTGTGCTCCCTTATTTTGGGGTACTTTTATTTTTCCTTAAATTTTATTTATTATGTATACAATATTCTGTCTGTGTGTATGCCTGCACGCCAGAAGAGGGCACCAGACCTCATTACAGATGGTTGTGAGCCACCATGTGGTTGCTGGGAATTGAACTCAGGACCTTTGGAAGAGCAGGCAATGATCTTAACCGCTGAGCCATCTCTCCAGCCCCTAAATTTTATTTTCTTTATAATTGTTTATGGGCCACTGTGGCACCTAGCCAAACGTACCCTATAAACCCCCTTCCCAGTTACTTCTTTTCCTATTTTTTCTCACTCACCTACATGCACCTCACCTCTGAATCCTATGAGAAGCACACTCCCCAGTAGGAAAACAAACTACATTGCCTCATGTTTGCTCCCCTGCCTCTACCAGCTGCCATTCCTGCCAGGTTTCGAGGTGCCAAAAGAATGACTTTTTTTTTTCTCCCTATCCAAATCAGAAAATAATTTCTCTGTGGCAGTTTCTTGCTTTTTGTTTGGAAGATGAAATAGAGATGCCCTTAGCATCTGGAGCCAATCCCCATCCCTGCATTAAGTGGGAGAACAGATACAGGGTGCTCATGAGCAGTTTGATAATAATTCAGCCATCATTCTTCGTTACAGTGGCGGAACAGTGGTGGTGCCAGGCTATGCATACAGGGTAACTACTAAACTCTGCTCCCTCTTGTGCTTTGGATAGTTTGTTGCATGTTTTCTGCATTCTACTCTCAGTTTGAGGTAACACTGCTTAGAAGGTCTGCTCCATTGTTTTACATCTATATTTAGAATAGTTTGGTATTAAAGAAAAGGCTAGAGTGTTGTAATTTCCTGGGTAAACAAACTATGGGAAGTCTTGTTCTTATCTACTGGAACTTTGTATACTTTGAAATCACCTATCTTTATGATGTTTGATCTGGTTCAGAAGCCTAGAGTCTTTAGCCTGGCATTTGGAATCTTTTAAAAAGACATTTAAAAGTTATTAACCCTTACCAAAAGTCACAGATTACTTAAATTTTGGGGCACACTTAGAAATCAGCATCTAATAGTGTCCAAGGTAAATGCTGTGTGCTGGTTTTTCTGTATTGAATGCAGTAGCAAAGCTGCCACATTACCTGGGTTCTCTATAGATTTTTATCTTCGTCTCTGCTGTAGCTCTCACCATAAACTATTTACAGTTCTCCAAGGTAACAGCTTGATCTGAAGAGGTGCAGAGAAATGAGGGCTGTCCCTGTGTCTGGTGAACCTGTGGGACTTTGCTGTCCTCTAGGTTTGCAATAGTTTATACACTTAAACATACTTACAGACCTTTTCTAAAGTGTATCATTTGTGTTCTTTTATAGGACAATGAAGGTCAGACAGCTCTTCACTATGGTAAGCTATTCCTGATTATTGGTCATATTTGAACATGTTGTCTATCTAGCCCTGTGGTAGAGCCAGTAGAACTGCAAGAACTGTCATCAGCAATAGAGGCTCCTCCACCCACTGCTGAACATTCATTAAGTCGTTCTTGGTTCTGTCAGGTACAAGCAGGATGCTATTCTTTGTTATTGTAGAATCTAATCTCTCCCCTATTTAAAAAAGAAAAATAAAACTAAAAACAACAGAGCTTTCTTGAGGCTGGGAGATGGATCAGTTGGTAAGGTGCTTACTATGCAAGCATAAGGACCCGGGTTCAAATCCCCAGCACCCACATGAAAGCCAGGCATAATGGCATGCATCTGAGAGCCCTGGGCAAAGGCAAAAAGATCTTAGGGGCTCATTGGCCATCCAGGCTAACCAAAAATGGTAAGTTTCAGGTTCAGTGAGAGACTTTGTCTTGGAAGATAAGGTGGAAATTGATAGAAGAAGACACACAACGTTGACCTCTGACCTCTACATGCACATACTATTTTAAGTTTTAGTTGCTCACAGTCAATTCCAGCCCAAAAATGTAAAATATTGTGAAAATTGTAGAAATAGACAATTAATAGATTTTAGTTTACTTGCTGTTCTCAGTCACGTGAGGAAGTCTCGTGCCATCCTTGCCCCTTGAGTCTAGGACATGACTCATCTCTTTGTCTGATACTACTCATGCATTAGTCACTTTGGAGTGTCGCAGTTACCAGAGCAGCTGATCACCGTGCTTGTGTCCAAATGACCCTTTGTTAGCAGCCTAACAACTAGGTCGTGATACCTACATCATTTGCCTCCCTTTATCTTAGAACATGGACATTGAGTCATCTCATGTCATCACAAGAATTGTGAGCATTGAAAAATAAAATGTGTTCTAGAGAGAGTATATTTCTTTATCTCATTACTTGCTGTTGTTAATCTCTTGCCATATTTTACTATGTATAGAAAAATAAAAAGCAATGTAAGTATATATATATATATATATACATATATACTGTGTATGTGTATACATGCTCCTGTGTATGCATGCGTGCGTATGTGTATATGTGTGTTGCTTAGCCCTGTCTTCAGTTTCTTGTATACTTTTCACCCAGGTAAAAGGAGACGGAATAAAGAAAACAAATTTTATTTTTAACTTATTTTCTCTACTAAATAATTATCTTTACTTCAACGGTCTATAAAGTAGAATGAAAATGATCTGTAAGGTAGAAATAATAGCATGATCTTAGAGAACTATTAAATAAATTGAGTGAAATAAAAAGATATTAAGGTGTTTCATAAATTATAAAATACTAGCAAATAGAATTCAGAAATTCTGTTTGTATATGAATATTGTTGAATTAAAGCCAGCCATCAATGTATAAATCAGGCTAAGGGTCAACCACCTTCAGTCACTTCAGAAAGCAACACACAGCTACTTTGCCAGTCTAGACAGTGCTGTGCTAGGATTAGTTCCAAGGGGCTCAGATGCCCTCTAGCCCCTTTCTCTACAGCTGAGTATTTGCTTGGGTGCTGTGGGCATCACTGGATCACCTGGGAGTCTCGATTGTTGTGCTAGCTGGTTTGTAGCCCATGTAAATCAGTCTGATAATGAAAACTGAAATGTCTACAGATGCCTGCCCCAACTCAATTATGAGTTTACCTGGCATTATCTGGATAGTAAAACTAGTAGGAAAAAAGGAAACCTATGAGTCCATTTCATTTTTGAATATAAATGCCAAAATCCTAAGGAAAATATTACCAAATGAAACCCATCATTACACTTTAGACAGAAAGATATGTCACAATCAAGTTGAGTTCATCCCAGAAATTGAAGGTGTAACATTTTAAAATGTATTAGTATGATTTTCTACAGTTTCAAGTTAGGTGAAATACCTAATTCAGTAATTCAGGTATATAAAAAGCTTGTGAGAAAAGTCAACGCTCAATTTAAAAAGTTTAGAAAAGTGGTTTAAGCCAGACTTGTGCTTGACATTCTAGCTCCCCGCTGACTCTGCACCATAGAAATAGGGACACCTGATGAAATAGGGACCGCCGCTCAGGCTAGGTATGGAAATGTAAGAAGTTAATTCATCTAAAGTGCTTAGGACATTGTCTGATACCTGCTATGTATGCATAAAATGTTAGCAGCTTTTATTGTTTTTTGATAAAATCCTTGGATAAACTAGAAGTAAACATAAGGGTTGTAGCATTAGCAGATAGCATTCTTGTGACACATCCACCACCAAAAGAAGGTCCATAAGAGAAAGCCTTATAGCAATAATGCTTCCTTGTATGGCTGGAATGTAGCTAGTTTAAATGGGAAGGTGATTCTACCAACTTTGCATCAAGATGGTAGGATGACAAAGCAAAAATGGACAAAAAGCATTAAAGAAATTAAAACTCTACATTAACAGTGGAGATTGCTGTCTGCCTGGTACAAACGCAAAGCAGCAATGAGGGAAAAGAGGCTCCAAGAAGACATGAAGCCGCAAGTATAATAGCAGGTGTGACCCAGGTGGAGAATGAATAAGGCACCTGGTGCTGTCCTCTGGCCTCCACATGTGCAAGCACATGCATACATGTTCACCACGTGCACATGAGCACACATATAATCATGTACATACATGCAACTCACTTATGTGCCCACATACACACGTACAACCATGTATTACGCCAACACCCACACATACAGTGTATTAGTGCTTTTCTATTGCTGTGATAAAACACCATGACCAAGGCAACTTACAGAAGAAAGTTTATTTTAGGCTTCTAGTTCCAGAGGATTAGAGTCCATGAGGGTGGAGCAGAGGTGGCAGACAGCAGGCGGCTGGAGCAGCAGCTAAGCATTTACATCTCAAACAACTAGCAGAAGCAGAGAGGGCTAACTCAGATGGCACAAGTCTCTGAAACCTCACAGCCCACCCCAATGACACACTCCTCCAGCAAAGCCACACTTCCTAATCCTCCCCAAATAACCAACTGGGGGCCAAGTATGCAAATGCCAAAGACTTGTGAGGAACACCTCACACATGTGTGTGCATATGTACATATACACACAATCATACGTGAGCTTGTACATTTGGAGGCCAGAGGACAACAGTCATTCTCCACCTGCATACACAATCATGTACACACATATGTTTATACATATGCACACACAATCATGTGCACACGCACATACAGATTCAGGCTGGTGATGCATATCTGTAGTTCAGTCCCTATAGACTGAGGAAGAGTATCTCAAATTCAAGGCCAGCATAGGCAGCATAATGAAGTCACCACTAGATAAACATGTGAGAGGTCCAGAGGTGACCAGCATGAGCAAGCTGACATCCCTGCAGAGGACTACAGCGTATCAGTTATCACACAATCTAGTGAGAAAGCTGCAGACCCATGAATTGCTCTCCTTCTGAAATGTGTGTTTCTCTGTTAATGTACTAGTATGTGAAAAGGGAGTATGCATGAGTATTTCAAGAAAGAAGTTAAGAATGATGAACTTAAAATGTTGGGGGATTGCCCTTCGATAGGAACAGGTTTGTTCCATGTATCCAGGTCCTCTTCAGGACACAAAGGAATGCACTTTAGGATAGCAGAACATTCTATGCAGATGTGGAAATTATTAAAACTGCTTTTTATCCACATGATTTGGAAATTTCATAGAAAGCTTATCTTACAGATTTATCATTATTCCAATCATAACTTTAATTTAGGAATGCATTTCTACCAAAAGAAAGTTTAGAGTCAATTTCATTCACATTACAGGAATTGGGTATTAAAAGAAAAACAAATCTTGCTGTGTTCAGTATTTCTTGATTTCATTTTTGCAAATATGGAGAAATTCAATTGTGAAAAATTAAAGATATATACATATATATCTTAAAGTTTTACAAACATATATATTGTTTATTCCCTACAATTGTTTTCATATTAGCTGATTCAAGTATGTTTTGTTTTCAAGTGAGAGCCCATTAGCTTCTCTCAACACGTATTATATTTTTTCATTTAAAAAATATACAAAATAAACATGTTTTTTATGAAAAAATGTATGAAAAAGATTTGACTTAGTATAACAGTACAAAGTAGAAAACCAGATTATCTACTTCAGACCCATGTCTAGTTGGAGGTGGGGAGCCCCATTTTGCACAAATTTAAAGTTCAAATTTATATTCTTGGTTGGGAAATCATCAGCTAAGAAACTAAAGTAAGTGTGCTAGTCAGCTTTGCTGTCTTCTGCCTCACTGACAGAAGTGTATATTAAACTTGCCATTCCCCACCCCACCCATGTGCGTACAGGTGTATAGTGTGTATGTATACATGTTCATTGTGTGTATGCAGGCAGGTGTACAGTGTGTGTACAGGTATACAGTAATCCACAGGTTACAGTGTGTGTATAGATGTACAGTGTGTATACAGGTATACAGTGTGTGTGTGCAGATGTAGTTGTAGCTGGTCTTTTTCTGTCCTGCCTGCCAGCTCCCAAATAATCACGTGGAGACTTTTTTTTTTTTGAGACATACTAAAAAAGTTCAGCTGATAGCTTGGGTTTGTTTTAGCCATTCTTCTTCCCAGTGTTCTCTCTGCCATGAAAGTCCTGCCCAGCTATTGGTCATTCGGCTTTTTTATTAAGCCAATCTGAGTGACAAATCTTCATAGTATACAAAAAGATTATTCCATAACATTTTCCCCTTTTTGTCTAAATGAAGGTATAAGTCAATTATCAGGTAAGAATTTTGTTTACAATGTCCAATCCATTTGTATTGGGAATATTTGGAGAAAATACTCCATTACTTATTCCATCTTGATTAGTCCAAAGTTCTGTACCTAATTTACCTTCTATCATAACTAAGGAAAACTGCAACTATAACTACCTAGTCTTCAACTCCATCAAAGACCCCAGAAGAATATAATATTACCTGAGTGAATAGAAAGTACAGTGGAAACCATTTTCAAACCTAGAAATGACAGATATTTGGCTGCCTGGATAGTCACCCAAGGTTCCTCTGCAACATTGGGGCATCCAGTCTTTGGCCTACAGGCCTAGAATATCTGGCAGACTCTTCTGTGAAGCAGGAATTTTGAAAGATTGTCATGCCTTGTTTTGGCAAAGTTCAGTAGTCACTTTCCTGTGTGTTATGCTTGTCCAGTTTGTACAGCATACTGTCAGCAGGTTAAGCAAGGACAATTTTTTTTTTTTTTTTTTTTTTTGCCCAGTGGCTAACGGTTGCTTACAGTTGCCACAGTAAAAGCACACTCTCTATGGAGTTTCTTCAGTGTTCATCATCTCTGAAGTAGATTGCTGCTGCCAGGAGCAGACATGTCTCATTGTCATGAAAAGCCTCAGGTTATTAGGCATCTTAAATCCCATATTCTATAGATCTTTAAAATATTTGAAGATCATATATCTAAATATATCTGTTTAACCGTGAAAACATACCTAATGTGACTACAAGTTTGATTATTATAGATAACTAACTACTAACCTGTATTTCTTAATTATACATTATATTTTAAATGAGCTGCATAAGAACAATACCCTGAGCAAGAGTAGAAACATACATTCAGTATAGCAAAAATAACTTAAATTTGAATCCATATATCAAAATCCATACAATACAAAATATTTGAGATTAGTAGTTGGTTTTTTTAGTTTGAAAGATAAATACAATAATAGTCTACCCTTTTATCCTATCCTTTCTTCCCCCCCCCCTTTTTTTCTTTTTAGAATGAGATCCCTAAATCTAATCTCCTTTGTTCAGCTTTTTTCCTGACCATGACCAACAACTTGTAACCAACCCCCCTAAACAATGACAAACATCCATAACCCACTGAATAATCAAAAAACTATCTACCCTATCTCTTGGAAATGTGGGCATTGTGTTCTCTAGACTGCTTCCTGTTGTTTGGGGTGCTGGAATCTTTGAAGGACCCTGAAAAAATTTAAGATAATGATCAAGTTCTGGGGGAGCTAGCTGTTTCCCAGTCTCAGTGTGATGGGATAATACAAGGCTTATCTAATGTTCTGGCTGAAGCCACCTGTGAGGCTGGACCATCTCAGTGTTGAAGCTGTTCTGGATGCAGAACTTTGAGGAAACTGGAACAAAAGCATTGTGAGAGGCTGGATCACCTGGCCACCCATTTTCAGTGATGTCTGGTCCCCTTGTTCTGAAGACACACAAACTTTCAAAGGTAACATACATATCTACATTAACACAAGTATGGACTGTGTGGTATGCACAAGTCAGTTAAAGATGGTTTTTTGTTTTATGCTTGAGCAGGTGAAATATCTGTCACCTGTCTTGTAGATTTCTAGGTTTATTTCTTTATGTCTGTACCTAGGATTTGCAGGGGGTCTCCCCATCAAATCTGATCTCTATCAATTGAGTGAATCCACAGCCCTTTGTTTTCTTTGGAAATAAAGGCATAACCTCTTCCCCAACATATTTTTTACTTCCATTTTGAATTTAAGACATTTTTAAAATATATAGGTTGGTTTAATTTAGTAGTTTTTATAATCCAGTGTCTCAACTTTTTATTAAACCAATCCAAGTGACAGATCTTCACAGTGTTCAAAAAGATTATTCCACAACATACAGTGTGTGTATAAAGTATACAGTATGTCTACAGGTGTCTATGCTGTATACAGCTGTACAGTGTGTATGTGCATTATATGTACAGGAGTACAGTGTGTACACAGCTGTACAGTGTATATGCAGCTGTACAGAGTACAGTGTGTACACAGCTGTACAGTGTATATGCAGCATGTCTACAACTATACAGTGTGTGCATACAGCTGTGCACTGTGCACAGGTGTACAGTATTCTATAGCTGTACAGTGTGTTTGTACAACTATACAGTGTGTGTGTGCGCACATAGCTTACAATGTGTGTGTGTGTACAGGTGTACATGGAGGCCAGAAACCGATATTAGCTGTCTTCCTCTAGCTCGCTATCTTATATTTTTGATGTAAGGCCCTGTCTGAACCAGTTCCACTAGAGCCAGGTGAGGTCCTCTTGTGTCTACCTTCCCTGCACTGGGACTGCAGGCACATCCTCACTGCACCCAGCTTCCTTGCATAGATGTAGGGGCTCTGAGCTCAGGTCCCCTTGCTTGTGCAGGATGCACTTTACTGACTGAACCATCTTCCTGCCCCTAAATGCTAAACTTTCGCTAATAACACATTTTCAGTCCAGCACACTGAAGTCCCTTAGACGAGAATAAACCCGCAGGCTACAACTACATACACATCCGTGGATGTGGTAAACAACAGGATTCAAATATTTTCACGTTAGTTTTTTTTCTTTTATTGTTTTTATTGCTCTATACATTTTTCTCCGCTTTCCTCCCTTCCGCCCCTCTCCCTTTCTACCCTCTACATTTGGTTATTTATTGGAGGAGGGGTATGCACATGCCACAGAACACATGGGGAGGACAGCTTAAACAGTTGATTCACTTCCTCCACCATGTGGATCTTGGGGACTAAACTCAAGTTGCCAGGCTTGGTGGCTAGTGTCTTTACCTGCTGAGCCATCTCACCAAACCAGGATTACATTTTAATGGACTTCAGTGAAACTCTTGGATAAGAAGAGCAGATTTGTAGAGTCAGGCAATCAAAAGCACAAGAATGAACAGGCAAGTATAAAAGAAAGTCAACTCGAGTGCAAATAAAAATTCCAAAATACAGAAATTGTGCAAAGGTTAGGTTAAAGTATGCAGTTAGCACAGTAATGAAAGAAAGAAAAGAAGATACCATGTTGAAAATGTTTGTAAGACGTCATAGAAAAGGCAGGACTGGAAGGGAAAGATGGAAAATTAGATAGGACCTAGAGTCTATTAAAAAATCAGAAATGTGGCTCAGTTGTAGAGCA
The DNA here is from genome assembly GCA_004026605.1 of Ondatra zibethicus. Classification (NCBI taxonomy): domain Eukaryota; kingdom Metazoa; phylum Chordata; class Mammalia; order Rodentia; family Cricetidae; genus Ondatra; species Ondatra zibethicus. The sequence continues at coordinate 121,811 of PVIU01003167.1, read as the reverse complement.
CTTGTACATACTTTGGTCTTTACTATTCGTATTCTCTCTCTGTCCAAACCCCCATACTAGACTTATTTTTTATCTTATGTACATGGGTGTTTTGCCTGCATGTACATATGTACAGCATGTGTGTGCTTGCTGCCCGCAGAGACCAGAAGAGGGTGTCAGATTCACTAGAACTGGAGTTACAAATGGTTGTGAGTCACCTGACATGGGTGCTGGAAATTGAATCCCGGGTCTCTGGAAGAGCAGCCAGTGCTCTTAACCATTGGGCCATCTCTCCAGCTCCCTCTACCACCAATTTTGTTGCTGTTGTTGTTGATGATGATGATGATGATAATTGCTGTTTTTTCAAGACAGGGTTTCTCTCTGTATCTCTGGCTGCCTTGGAACTCACTCTCTAGACCAGGGTGACCTCGAATTCAAAGATCCACCCATCTCTGCCTCCTGAGTGCTGAGATTAAAGGCATGTGCCTCCCTTGCCCAGCTATTTTTTTAAAGAGGAAATGAGAAATTTCTAATAGGTGTTCCAAGAAAGATTTTAGGAGAATCAATATATAAGACTATTAACTGGCAGGGTGTGGTGCTGTGTGCCTTTAATCCCAGAACTCAAGAGGCAGAGGTAAGAAGATCTCTGTGAGTTTGAGGCCAGCCTTTTCTACATACTGAGTTCCAGGACAGCCAGGGCTACATAGAGAAATCCTATCTCAAAACAAACAAACAACAAAAAGATTATTTACTGATAATTCCTTGAGTTGGTAAAGTGCTAAATTCTTCAGATTGGGAATTCCACAGCATAGTCTTGGCAGTCTCAAGCGTTTTCTCTGCAGGATGCTGTGCTACAGTGAAAATTGGCCACATGAAGACAGCTTGGAACTCTTAACACCTTGAGCTCCACACACTGAACCCAAGAGTACATGCAGTGTACGTCCCATATATGAAACTCAAAAGTGGGGAGACTTGTCTCTGGCATCAGGGGACAAGAGGATGATTAATTTGGCAGAAGACGCTTTGTAAAACTGGGAGGGATGCTTCTGGGATTCTGATACTGATGAAATATAATGCATCAGCAAGTTACACAGAGAGATTCATCTTAAAAAAGCATATGACTGATATTCTTTTGTATGTATTTTGTAACCTACTAAAGCTTACACACACTCTTAGACATAAGGTAGTAGGTTTGTCCTTTCTGTTTTCTCGTCTTTCCAGCAAATCCCCAAGCTTAGGTATTGCTTTCCCTACTTGCAGGTGAAAATCTGATGGCCGAGAATGTGCCACTATGTTGGTCTTCAGGTTCCACATCCACTCCTGTGTCCTGTGTTCTAATACTGCACACACAGCAGTGCCAGATAGAATAAAGCACATTATTTTGTGAAAGATAATTTGAGAGAGGGTGTTGTTTTCATTTTTGAAACAAGATCTCACTATATAGCCAGGACTAGCCTGAAACTTGCTATGTAACCCAGGCTGGCTTCAAACTTATAAAACTCCTGCCCTGCCAAAGTACGAGGATCACAGGTACTTTACATTATATTTCTAGGCGTGCAGCATCACATCCAGCATGGAATAATGAGAATGGGGAAACCCCTTCTCCCTGGCCTCCCTGGTCAGTGAGGCAGAGCCATCTCTATCACTGTGCTTGAGTAAACACTTATGACGCTGATGTCCTGGATGCATTTACAGTCTTTCTGTTCACTGGGATAGTAATAAAAACTATCCTTAATTCAGGAATCTTCCTGAGTTGATCTACTGAGACACTCTCTTTCTCTCATGTTATATTAATCATTGTGGAAAAAAATCGAGCAAATAACCATATATGTTATAAACAAAATAATTAAACACCAAAATAATATCATTAGTCACAGGTTTTGGTGTTACAAATATATAAAACTAAAATGCTCAGACCACTCAGGAATGTTTCGTGAAAATTAATATTTTCAGATTAATAATCACTTTTACAATAGTAATAATGATCATTTATCAAGCACTTATTACATGCCTAGGAGTCTGTTGAGCATATTTTATTCATTTAGTCAGTTACTGTTACTTAATCCTTTTTATTTGGTGGGTGCTCAGTGGCTACTGATTTGATTTGATTTTAGGATGTTAACCTATTCTTTGGATTTTCATAAAACTAAGTATGGTTAAAACAGTGAGTGCAGACAGTATTGGGGAGGTCTTTGGGGGCTTAGCTATTACTTTTTATGAATTATGGTTGAGCTTGACAGCTGTCCTTGTGTTGACAGCTCTTCTGATTATAGCAGTTGTCAAACTCCATCCTTAAGCAGGTTGTAAATCCTGGCTTCTTCCGATTAAAACTGGGTCAGAGCCAATCGCAGGTTAACTAGAGGCCACTATTGTGCTACTGTATGTCCTTACTAGTTTGTCTTAAATGGTCTTTGTGTGGAAACACATTAAAACCCTTATTTCCCCACATTTTGCCTGAGTATTCTGAGTCTTCAGATACTGATCCTCTTGTTATTTTGTGATTAAACATGTTCCTTGCTGGAGTATATCGCAGTAAGTGTGGTCTTCCTTATAAATGGCCTGTTAGCTCTCCCCTCCTCTTCCTCCACTGGGAATACTAATATCATTGCATCTGTGTCTCCCAGGGGAAATCAAGGCTTTTCCTTGCACGTGTGGTCATGTGATTGCAGAGTGGGCTGGCTTTGTATCCTCATGAGCCCTCAGGCTTCCACGGCAAGCGCCATCTGTTCTGTTCCTTCCACACTGTTACAGGGCAGTGGGAGGAGGGCATTAGAGTGAAAATAAATAAAATAAAAAAGAAAGGAATTCATCATCAAAACCCCAAGGATTAATGGAGTCAGAAGGCTCACTGCTCTGAATGAAAATTCATCTTCACCTGTGCCAGTGTCAGGGCTGCCTGTGTGGCACTTGACAAATAGAGGTGCCCAGGGTACCATAAATCCAGCAACTGTGCTGGTCCCTGCAGACTGGCTCAGGCTTTTCCAAGATAGGCTTCCGACTATTTTCTGTCTCCCTGGGCACTGTGGGCACCAATATGGCCCTCGCTAATTTGGTGTATGTTAGCACTGGCCCCTCTTCGCTCTTGCCTTCTTTCCTTTCTTGTTTCCTTTGCCTTTGTTTTGAGAGAATGAGAAGATTACACATTCTGGCTTGTGACCTGCGATTCACCGAAGATGCCAAAGGCAGGGAGATGAATTCTGAGAAAATTGTAACTTCTCAGCATGATGCTGTTTGGAAAGGATACAACAAACACATACATACATACATACATACACACACACACACACACACATACATACATACATATATACACAAAAAATCATGCACTGGAGAGGATACTATATTTAAAAAAAAAAAAAAAGCAAGCTTGTGATTGGAGATCCAGGTCCTTTTCTTCAACAGCAAAGTGTTGGGCACCTGTATGAGCTGGTCTCCCCCAGGTACCAGCGTGCCCCCCACATACCCTCTTCAGATCAGGATAAAACTCACTTGTGTAGCTTTATAGGCTACAGGATCCCATCATTTAAGTCAGTCTGTCTCTTTCGCTCTGCTATACCACCCTGCATATTTGTGCTTCCACATGGGTCAGTCTTTGTGTGACCCTCGGGCGCTTGTTAATAAAGCTCTTTCTATATGTACGTGTAGCACAGCCCTGCTCTGAGATATTGTCAGTTAAACCTCACTCATTCCCTTCACTGAGTAGAGTTAAACCTCTCTCAGATCAGTCATGCTAGGAGATGGACAGCGCAGGCGCTGATTCCTTAGTTGGGTGGCTGTAGTCAACTAGCTGTGGAGTTAAATTCTTTGGACCGCTCCTGAGTTGGAGCCTGAGTATCCTATACTTCGCTGCCGGAGAGCTTACTTCATGGGGCAGCGCACATGAAGAGGCCACATTCTGCACCTTCAGCACTCATCTCCTTAGCCCCATCCTCTTGCTTAAGGGTTGGGTTAGAAGAACCAAGTGTTAGGTCACGATGGCTATCCTGAATTACAGGTTTATTTATGCAGTTTCTAAGAAACACTGTTCAAAAGGGTCCCACTTTAAAAGCTTGCCAAGTGTGCCTCGCCAGGGTTGAGGCTGCTGCTGGTGGTGCAGCTGCTGAGGGGCTGTTGTTTGGATGTGGATGTTCTATGGATAGGCTTCAGTACATGTGTCCTCACAGCTACTTGACCCCAGGCAGTGTGTCTTTCACTCGCTTCTGTTTTATGAGACTGCATTTCAGCCTAAGTGGCTATACAGTTATTTGTGGTTAACTGCAGAAATTCAGATTGAAGGGGCAGTTTTAAATAAATTCTCAGTGTCAGTAGGTGGCCTGGTCATATGGCTCAGTGGTAACGTCCGTGCTTAGAATGCATGAGGCCCCAGCATCACAAAACAAAATGGTGGGGGAGATTCTGAAAGAAGTGTTCTAATTTTAAACACTTCCTGTGACCTTGGGCCGTGGCAGAGGTAGTCCTGCCTCTGCCTTCCTCCCTGTTGGTGCAGTTCCTCACTGGGACCTACACATTCATTATGTCACCAAGCAGCAGCTGCTCTAGGCGTGGATCAGGTGATTCTTGCTTCTTTCTACCTTTTCTCCTGTTTTCCATCCATCCATCAAATGCTGCTTTCACATGCAAGAGAGCCTGTGCCACTGAAGGCTGTGAGATAGGGTTCCCGGAAGTAGCTCAGAAAATGCCCATCTTTCACTCTGGTTCGTTTAGAACCAGGTTCTCTCTGGTTATGGACAAGTTAGGATAGGAAATGTAAGAAGCTATTAGAGGGCTGGAGAGATGGTTCAGCCGTAAAAAGATGAGGCTCCCAAGCAAAAATATAAAAAGACATCAGAGCTATGCCAGTTTATAGCCTACCATAACCTGACTTTTGCCAATAGTTCTTACCTGCTTCATAGCGTAAAGTCAGACAGCTCTAGGCTGGAGTCACTGGCCTGGGAGTGAAGTACTCAGGCTCTTAATTATTAGTACCAGTCGAGCAGGATGGTAAGCTTACACACACGCACACGCAACTGTTTGGTTGACTTGACGATTGAGGGAAACACAGAAATCATCACCCCTGAAGGCCAGTCAAGGACTGCAACCAACTCAAAGAGAGAAAGAACTCCCATCTCATTCTACCATAAGCCTCCACCTGAGAAACAAGTAGTCGTTAGTAGTCTACAGGTTGAGAAGAGGGGAGAGGTAAGAGCCTAAAGAGGCTGCTTCTGTGGTTCAGACAGGCAGAGAATGCCAAAACTGACGGTGGAGGAGACTTCAGAAGAAACTGGTACCCAGACTGCACAAGAGGTGTGAGCAGCCCCTCGTCACCAGGGAAATTTAAAGACTAGTGTACTGAGTCGGGTCTAGCAGTAACAGAGCCAAGCCCAACCCACTTAATAATTTGACCCACGTCAGGGGCCTGACAAGAGGAACATGCCCAATTCTGGATATATGTAGTGTGACTTCAGCCTCTGTTGCCCTCCTTCACACAGTTTTCTGCATTCAGTCAAAAATCATGAGACAAAACAGCACAAGAGAAAACATTTGCCAAACAATCAGTCAGTAATGGATAGAACCACTAGGACAGTATTTTCACGTTTCATTTAGTTAATATCTGCAGAATATTCACTTAATAAACAATATATACTGTATACATGGATCATTCACTATGTTCCATTATTTAGACCATGATCTGGGCCAATTAGAAACAAACACACACACGAGACAGTAGAAATCATGCAAATTTTGCCATCTGACCACCACAGAGCTAAATTAGAAATCAGTAACAAGCATATGTCTGGAAAGCACCCAACTATTTGAAAATTTAACATAATTCTGAATGACTTATAAATAAAAGAAATCCATGGGGTTGAGGAGATGGCTCAGAAGGTGAAGGGTGTGCTTTGCAAGCATGAGGAACCAAGTTCTCTCCAGCACCCATGTGCGTCTGACATCTGACACAGTGGCTCCCTCCTGGAATGTCTGCTGACAAGGCAGAGGCTGGCGGCTCCTAGGGTTTGCTAGCCAGTGGCCAAGGTGAATAAACAAGCTCAGGCTTAGGGAGACGCCTTGTCTCAGAAACATAAAGGATAAAGGAAGGCACCAGTGTCCTGCTCCGGCCTCTACATACGCCTGTATGGGCATCTGCACCCACACCCTCATACACACCACACACATGTGCAAGGAAAAGTAAATTCCCAATTTCAGGAATGAGACAGTTACCAGTGTCTCGCATGACATGAACAGCTTTCAACCAGTAAATTAGATAGCCCACATGAAATGGAAAGATTTCTTGAAAGATACTATCAAAGTTCTCTTTCTCAAAAAAAGAAAAGAAACTTCGGTGGTTTGGAAATGAGTCCAAACCCCATCTCACACACAAGCCAGGCTGCCCCTCTTTAACCCTAGTTCTGAGGGATGGAGACAGCAGCATCCCAGGATCTTGCTGGCCAACCAGCTTCAGAGAGTAAAAGGCCCTGTGGGGAGCAATTGACACTTGACACTGACCTCTGATCTCTATGCACTCACACACAGGCAAACACACCTGCACATACATGTGAACATACAAACCCACACCCAAGATTTCACATAGTGATTGATGATCTAATTAATAGACCAGATTTTCTTTTATATGTAAATTTAGTTATATCTATATAGACCCTCTTTAAAGATAAAGCAGAATGTTTTCTTTGATGTAGTACATTTAGCCTTTTGACATGGGTTATCATTATTTGAAAATGTACATCAACATAAAACACTTAACCACTGCATTCTTTGCTTTCATCTTGTCCCTGCAGTCGGGTCAAAACCTCACAATTTTACAAATATGCTTGTATGTTTCTACACAAGGAAAAAGATGTGGTTTTCTTAAGACTTGTTCTCACTGCAGGGCCTGATCACGCAGCCACCGTAAGGTGCCCACTCTGACAATTCCTGCCGCACAGGAGTGGTTTCCCTGTCTTGCTGTAAACTCGTTCTCATGTTTGTCAATTTCCCTTGCAGCTGCTGCCTGCGAGTTTTTGGACATTGTGGAGCTGCTGCTCCAGTCTGGCGCTGACCCCACTCTCCGAGACCAAGACGGCTGCCTGCCAGCAGAGGTGACGGGCTGCAAAGCGGTCTCTCTGGTGCTGCAGCGGCACAGAGCTAGCTAGCAAGGCTTGATCTAGAGGTTGGGAAAGCACAGTCTGATAGGGTAGGACTTCGGGATGAAAGAAACTGCAAAAATAATACTTCTTAACCACCCATCTTTGATATGCATTGGCTAATAAAATCAGTTCTGAGGAACTGGGATTTGACGTCTCAGCAATTCATTCTCCATGCATACATTTCGGGGGAGCACAGTTTAGGTGATGAACATGTGTACTGCGCATAATAGAATCCAATTCTGCCGAGCACGCTTTGAAATTTATCACTGCTCTAGAGGGTGGGGAGAGGAGCAGACAGATCATATTTCACGATATTAAACATGGCTGCGCTTGCTCCCTCTCTATCTTTCTATCTCTCTTTCTCAATACAGAAGCAAAATGTGCCGATCAGCACCACACTGACAGTCAGGGAAGTTTCCAGAAATCCCAGCACAGTAAGGAGCAAATGGACCTGTAGCATTTCCACAGCTAATCTGAATAGGTGCTTAAAATGGCTGTGTTGTAAAGATGGACTTGAGAGCATAATCTAGGGAAGAGGAGGAGTGTGACAGGAAGGAAAGCAAGAGAGGGAGGGGACAGAACTTTGTCACCTGGGCCTACGAATGTCCGATCAACAGTCACTGGAAGCTTAAAACCTTTAGCATTTCAGCGTAGCCCTCAGCAACTTTACTTGAGGATTGGGACACAGGTTTGGAGAGTAGCTATTAAATCAGGATTCCTTAAACACTAAGCAGGAAAAGAATTTCCCTAGGACTCTAAATTAGCTATAAAGGCCTTTGCAACCGTAATCAAAAAAACCAACTCAGGCCTGGCCTCCTACCTGCTGAGCTGCCTGCTTGCCTGGATATTATTGTTGGGTTGTTTCCAGGTACTAGGAGAGCACCTGTTTTGTTTTAGAAGCATACATAATAAGTAGGCAAGTGCACCACAATTTTTATTTTAAAGATAAACAATTGTACCGCTACTGAGCCTGACTCCCTCTGTTTTCCCTTTTAAACCTTAAGAACTTAGGTTCTTAAGGAATTCACCTAGGGAATTCCTTGATATTCTTATTATATAAAAAAAAAATAAAAATGAAAGAAGAAATTAGTTGTGTTGCAAATGTAGCTGTTAAAAGATAGTTTTCTAACATGTGTGCTCGCTTAGTGGAGCCCACAGCAGTGCATGCTGTTTTCGTTAGCTTGAGCTAGCCTATGCTGGAGCAAACCCCTCCACAACATATGGCATATGAATACTGCTTCTTTTGTGGCTTTCATAGCTTCATACATCTAAGATGCAAAACCAAACCATTTACTAATCATTTTTTAAAATAATTTCTTAATAACCTCTGGAAATGATATGCACATTGGTGCGTACTGAAAAGTTAATGTAATTCTCTTTTCTTTGTCCTTTTACTGAATCCTAGCTGTGTTGCAGCCTATCTTTAGCCTAAGCCTTTTGTGGTCCACATTTATCAAGTGTATCTTTAAAAAAAAAGCTGGCCATAGTGGCGCACACCTTTAATCCCAGCACTTGGGAGGCAGAGGCAAAAGGATCTCTGTAAATTCGAGACCAGCTTGGTCTACAGAGTAAGTTCCAGGATGACCCTGTCTTGAAAAACCAAAAAATAAAAATGATATGTTGGTTACGGTAAAAGTACCCTGAGACACTGTGTGCAGTTTTTAATTGGCATTATTTTGTTCATCTTTGTGGCATTAGCAAATCAAGTCAGTCGTTCATTTAAATATTTTAGAGTAGTTCTCTGAACAAGAAACTACCCAGGAACTTCTTTTTCCATCTGTCTTTTTGCATATAGACCTCAATGTTTCCTAGACATGATTTTTTTATTGCCTTGTTCTGCCACATTTAAAACTATAGACTTTGTGAGCAAAAGATGTGACTTGTTTTACGTACTTTATTTTAAAGATTTTAAATCCAAGACCATGAGTAAAAACAGTTATCAGCGAGGCTGAGTGTGATGGTGTCCGTCATCCTAGCACTGCGGAAGCTGAGGAGGTGGGATTACAAGTTCAAAGCAAGCCTAAGTTACATGCATGGCCTTGTCTCAATAAATAGAAAGTGTTCGGGGTAATATCATAACAGTTTAATATTTTCAAGTCTGGTGAATTCTAAAATTAATTTCCAAAACTTCTTTTTCCAATATCTGAATTTACAAAAGCCTTACTATCACATAGTAATCTATAGGTCATTTTCCTGGGTCGTCTATAGAAGATTTCATCCATAAATGTCAGCAAACACTGAGTCATGGTTTATTTTCATTCCCTTTAAATTATTGAATTATTATGCTAGCATGCCACATACCAGTCAGATTCTGAGTTCATTATCAAAGACTGCAGTTCGTCAACAAAGGACAGTGCCCGAAGCAGCCAGCCAGCCAGCTTCCCATGGTGACCGTGTTTCATATAATCCAGCAAGCTGAACAGTAGATACCTTAGCTTCACATCATCACGTGTATGGCAACCACTTACTAGAACATGCCATAGGAAGCCTTCACCCAGGAGAGTCACTTCTGCTCGTGCCTCAGCAAGCACTTTAAAATGTCCAACTTTTTTTGTTTGTAATGTTTACAATTTAGGATTTATTTCATCTCATCTTTGCTTTCAGCTCTTTGATTTGAGACTTCTAATGCTTATGAGCATTTTAAAAATGGTTACTAAAATCTGGCTGGCAGGAGGACTCCACGTGGTTGTGATTAGACACACTTGTTACATTACGTCACCACCTTTGGTATCTAGACCACACACACTGCCTTCCTAATCTGACTTCTTTCTCAATGGTGTTTTCCTTTTACTGTCGTCCTGCATGTCACCTCCATAGTGCACCTGTGTGTGAGCACGTGCTCAGCCTTATTTCCTTATGGTGCTTTTTTTTCTTTTTCTGGCTTTGTGATCAGAACACCGCTGCTGTCTTTCTGTATTTAGTATTTATTCGTGGTTGTCATTTACTTTGTCCTCTATCTACTGATCTGAAAAGCCCTGACTGCCTCTACAGTAGTCTCGATTCAGTCACAGTGGTTTTGGGTGAAAAATAGAAATACAAAGAAAATCATGTCAACAAATATCAAAGAAGACAAAGTGTCTAACTCACTTTAGGCTCAGAACCCTGGCTGAATTGTGTGTGTAAATAGTCCTAGAGACGGAAGGCAGAGCCTTGTGCGAGCGAGGCCAGCACTCTCCTCTAACCTATTGCCTGAGCCCGTCTTCTAGTTTGTAGTTCTTAAATGTGAGGGAGTTTCAGGTCACCTGCCTGGCTTTACACTCTCCTAAGCCCATCCATTGTCATCAGTAGGTCTTTCAAAGATACAGTTTCCTGTTCCTTTGGTTGGCTGCCCAGTTTTTTAGTTTTAAGTGCTTCCACCAGATGGTGTGTGTAATATTGCTGTGCCTCTTAGAAGCTGCTGGACAGGAGAGGTTGGTGCTGGTGATGGCAGTGTGGGTGCTAGAGCCAGAAAGCCAGAACCTTGCTTTCATTTGCTAATGTTTATCACCAGGCTAAATGTCCAAACAAAAATTATCATTGGTTTTTGTTTCCTTGTTTGATTTTGTTTTTCTTTTTAAATCATTGGCCAAAAATCCATCTATAATATATATTCATATATATATATGACTATATGTCTATATATTCACACTAACTACCACATTAGGAGTCTCTTATGAGGCACTGGCTAAGAAATTGAGCTCTGAATTATTTGCTCTCAGATTTGTACAGTAGTGAGCCCGCCGACTGAATCATGTGTGTCTAGCATGATTTTAGCATGTCTATTTAACTTCATTTTATTTTTCAGAATGATTTCATAGCATCGTTCAACCTGTTGTCACTACACAGTAGCTTTCTAAGGCAGACGTTGTTAGCAGGGCAGTGCGAGGAAGAGTGAAAGACACAGGCTGGTTAATTCGCCCACAGTCAGAGTTGGTGGTAGAGCCACCATCAAGGACACATCTACCGAATCCCTTTCGCTCTTCTTAGACCCCAAAGCAGGCTTTCCATTCAACCTACAGGTATTTCTCGGACTTACTGTCAGTCTAGCCCAGTGGCACTCAGCTTTCCATCAGCATGGGTGTTAAGAATGAACATGTCAGGGCTGGAGAGATGGCTCAGCAGTTAAGAGCACTGACTTCTCTTCCAGAGGACCTGGGTTCAATTCCCAGCACTGACATGGCAGCTAACAGCTGTCTGTAATTCCAGTTCCAGGGTACCCAACGCCCTCACAGAGACATCCATGCAGGCAAAACACCAATGCACATAAAATAAAAATAAATAAATTATTTTAAAAATAATTAACATGTCTCAGGATTCTGTCTAAGATATCTAGAAAAGTCTCCTAGAAAATCATGGCTTGCCATCAGAAACTAACTTTTTAATAATCTCTCTAATATCGAAGAGCAAGGAGTCAGCCAGTTTGTCACATGCTGCTGTCCCCTCTGCTTGTCAGGTACAAGGAGAGCAGGCGAAGCATAATCTCTGGAATTCCATCCTGTTTTAATGTTTCAGCGGTTTCCATTTAAAAGGTTCCTATGATCCAGTGACCCCGCCTGTTAAATAAGAATTTCATAGCTTCCTGCCAGGTTTAACTACTTAGCTATAGGTTATTATTCTATGTGAAGTACATCGTCTCCAAGATTAATGAATAAGATATGTGACTGGCAGAGCTAGCTTGTTTTAGAAAAGGTTCATGTCTAAGAAAATAGATGCATCGATTGGACATGAGGACTTTTAATTGTTTATTCAACTTAAAAGTTGAAACACAAAGGATCTTATCAAACTTTGAGTTTCTAAAAAAAAATCATTTTACAAATCTTAACACTAAATAAGTATGTATCTACCAGATTCAGTTTCATAATGAAAATACATTAAGTTTACATATTTATTAATAAATTTCAAATCCTAGCTCCTAAGGTGATTTGGGCCAAATGTTTTCATAGCAATTAAAATACTAGGTCTAGTCAATGAGGTGAAGTTTTCACATTAACATTTCCAGACTTTGATGTCTTACTTCCAGGTGGGGTACTCCTGTTATGGTTTGAGTCTGAAATGTGGCCCCATTGACTTGGTGTTTGACACCTCGTCCTGGCTGGGAGTCTGTGGAACATTTTGGACTTGGGGCTTCCCTGGCAGGCCTTGAGGGTCATATCCTGCCCAGCTTCTGTGTTTCCTCCACCTCTGAGATGTGGAGCCCCAGCCCACACTCCTGCTGCTGTGCTAGCCACCGTGATGGATGTGCCCCCACAGTCAGGCATTCTGCACAGCCACAAAAGCAACCGCTCAGTGCCTCGGAGAATTCCAGTGTCTCTATTTAAGTGGTGTGTAAGCTAACACATCCTACCGTCAGTGATGCCAACGTCAGTGTACTAACCACAGTTTCCCTTTATGCAAGGTTTCTTCTTGGGAACTTCATTTAGCCTAAGAATAATTTTAAGATAAAAATAATTGCCATTTTCTCTACAAAGTAAGAAAATTGAAACTCAGAACTAAGATTGTCCAAGGTCATAAATGAGGAACAGTAAAAGACCCATTTTAACATAAGCTTCATGACTATATATGTACATTTATACATTAGTCTTATTTCTTTGAAATCTCAGAGATTTTCCAACCCCTTTAATACCAGATCCAAGTTTTCCTTCGGTCATGTTTTCAGAATAAGCGAGACAGCCACCTTCAAAAGCTACAGTATCGGTGTCTTAGCGGATTTTGTATTCTCCATTGGGCTCCCTGAGAATGCAGAAATTCCTTACTTCAGTCTTGTGGTCATGTAACTTTAAAAGTATCGTGACACTCTTGAGCTTTGCCTTGAACAGGCACCTGCCTGTATTTCTATAGCCAGTCACAGTTCTTCACCAGAGAGTGTTTGGTTCAAAGCATAGAGATTAGCAGACTCATGGCAATTATCCCTTCTTGTACTTCTCAGTCAGTCTGTATTATCCACCAGGTATGGTCAGTGTTTCAGCCATGCATGTTTCAGTGTTCCATTCCACTGAAGGTTGAGGAGGGCAGGCTGTGTAGTCTCAACTGTAACCAGAGCCCTGGGATGTTCTGGGGATAGACCTCCCGCAGGAGCAGACTGCTACTCAGCATGGTGGAGTCATTGACTTCTAGATACACATCAGTTCTTCAAACTTTCCTCTGCTGTGTTTTGTTTTGTTGTTCTCCTAGCACAGTCACAGAGTCAAGTTGTTAGTTGATATTTTGGGGTGCGTGTCCTGGGTCGTTCAAGGGCAGTATTCCTTCCTCCACCAGTGTCTAGCCTCCTGACCCTAAACACTGAAGCAGGGTGTTCTCAGGCCGTCCCACTGCTCTGAATGTGGGGCAGGATCATCCTGACTGATTTCCTTGACTCATCTTACAAGGAACTGAGTTAGCAATTCAAGTTAGAAAGCAGCTGGAAGCTGTGGTTGTACACACCTGTAGCCTCGGCGCTTGGAAGGCTCATGCGAGATATCGAAGGCCAGACTGGGCCATGGAGCAAGATCCTGTGTCAATAAAACCAAGCAACCGAACAACCACAAAAAGATAAAACCAGGAAAAGCTGTCCTCCAATGAGCACTCGCCTCCCAAGAACCCTAGGCATTGGGTATGAGTGTCTTAGGTGGGAGGTGACCATTTGACCTGAATGCAGTGACTGAGCCTGCAGTCACTCACGGTCAGTGGGTGCCTCTGGCCGCATCAGTTGTCATCCCTACTGCAGCAGGACTTGGTTTTGTCTCTCGCTTGTGTAGCAGCCCCGGTTTCTATTTTAATATTTAGCAGGTGGGTTCATTTGATGGACACTTTGTGTAATAAAAAGCTCTTTCAGAGTACGCGCACACAGACGCACACGGGATAAAAAGTGGCACTCGGGTACCGTGGCTTTCACGGAGTACATTTGTGGAGCCCGAAGCTTAGTCCTGGATATGTTTATAGCACTTTAGCCTGTTTGTGAGTTTGGAACCCTTCCAGAAAAAGAAGAGAAAGACATATATTATTGTTTATAATCTGCTTTATTCCGCCGAACCTTGACGGAACGGACTGTGGATTGCTGTTTAAATCCCTCGTGCCTTTAACTACCGATTCGGAAAGTGGCTAATGCGCATACCAAACGAAGCTTGGCATCCACTCCAGAAAATCACTTTAATTGAAGAGCATTAAATGTTAAAATGATTTTTTAAAAAAGGAAAAAGCCGGCACACATACTGAGTCTAAACGTCCTGACCCACCAGTAATAGGGTTTCTTGGTTGTCACAGGTCTCCAGGCTGGGTGGGCTGTAAGCCCTGCAGTGGACAGGTGTCGAAAATGTAACCTGAATTCCCTAGGTCGCTGTCTGCAGGCAGCCACCCCTCAGCTGGCCGGTGAGCAGGCAACTTCAAGGACTCCACTTCAGAGCGGAGTAGGGAGCTGTCAGCTTTATGGATGTTTGTTCTTCTGCGATAATAAACTAGTCCCAGGTGACTAAAATATGAGATTTAACCCCAAAGTCCTTGCCTGGGCTTTCCATTGCTGTGGAAAAGCCATCTGTTAAAACCTATTTACCATTTTAATGGCTTAAAAAAACGCGTATTTCCAACTGGAAGGGTATGCCAAGACCACTTTTTAAAGTCTGTATTTTATCTTTTATAAGGCAGTCTCCCCCCTCCCCTCCCCCACCTTACATAGATTCCCAAGCCCCTCCCAATCACAAGAGAAACTGGTCCAGATTTGGCTAGCAAAAGGAAGAGAAATCTTTAGTAATAATAACAACGACAGCAAGGTGCTTCAGCCGGCCAATTAATGCCCTTAACCAAGGCTACCAACCTGATTTTAATCCTTGGGACCCATAGAGTGGAAGGAGAGAACCAACTTGTGCAAGTTGTTCTCTGACCTTTGACCTCTACATGTGCACTGCAGCATGTATGCAAGACACATACACATAAATAAATGTATTTTAAAACTTAAAAAAATAATACATATAGCCGGAGTGTGGTGGCACATACTTTTAATCCCAGTACTCAGGAGGCAGAAGCAGGCAGTTCTGTGAGTTCAAAGCCAGCCTGGTCTATAACATGAGTTCCAGGATAGCCAGGGCTCTCACACAGAGAAACCCTGTCTCAAAATAAATAAAGAAACAAATTAATGAATAAATAAATACATAAAATCCTTTGGCAACAGCTCAATCTCATGATGGCCTTGTGTACCCCAGCAGCAACCACTTGGTTTCCATCCCACAACAGCAGGGATCCAAATAATCACCAGAGCTGAGCTTGCTCACTGCTCAGTGGGCAGCCAGTAGAGCTCCCTGTGCAGAAAGGAACTGGGGCTCTGAATGATAAACCCTAAGGAAGTGTGGGAAAAGGGATGAGCAGTTTTCCCTTGAATGTGTGAAGGACATTTTGTCTATGTGTGGGATTTGGAGGAGTTGTTTGAGACAGGCTTTCTTGTAGCCCAGGTTGGCCTTGAACTCACAGTGTAGCTGAGGATGACCCCAAATTCATGACTGCACTTCCCAAGTACTAGGATTACAGACATGTACCAGCACATCACAAGTGTAAAATCTCAGGAACACACGGAGTTGTACTGAGGAGCATCGCTCTTTGGGTTTGACCTCTAGTTTGGCAGTTGGCTGGAACTCACAGCATGGCCTTGGATCACTTCAGCCTGTTGTAATGTTAGCTCAGTAGAATCACAGGCCCAAGAAGAAAGGTGACTAACTGGGAAAGCAATGGAGCAGTGGTGGCTGAACTTCTAATTGTTCTCCTCAGAGGGCTGTGTGTGTCTTTGTGGCTTTTTGTCCGTTTTTGTTGTAAAAGGTGTATTTTTAATTGCATGTCCATGTGTAGATGTGTGTACATGAATGCTGGTACCTACAGAGTGCAGAAGAGGATATGGGATCCCTGGGAGCTGGAGTTACAGGCGCTTGTGAGCCACCCGACATGGGTGCTACGAACCAAATCCTCTAAGAGCAGCAAGCACTCTCCACTGTTGAACAATCGGTCCAGCCCCTTGGTTTGTTTTTGTTTGGTTGGCTTTGTTTTTAGTGAGACGGTCTATTGTTCTCCTCATTCTGAGTAAATGTCACACTAACATGTCCCCTGTTGTTGACAGAGGTTTCTGTCCTGCCCGGTCCTGCAGCTGTTCAGTCCCAAAGAAACACATAGAGGTCTACGTTAATCATAAACTGGTTGGCCTATTAGCTCAGGCTTCTTATTAACTCTTTCTTACATCTTAAATTAGCCCATAATTCTTATCTGTGTTAGCCGCGTGACTTGGTACCTTTTATCAGTGAGGCATTCTCATCTTGCTTCCTCTGTGTCTAGGTGACAACTGTAGACTGACTCTTTCCTCTTCTCAGAACTCTCCTGTTCTTGTTGCCCTGCCTATACTTCCTGTCTGGCTACTGGCCAATCAGTGTTTTATTAAAATACAAGTAACAAATCTTTACAGGGTACCAGACCATTGTCCCACAGCACCCTGCAGAGGAAAAAAAAAACCCATAAGGAAATTCCCTAGACACCAGTTGCCTAAGAGCCTGGATCACTCTGATGGGGTTTCTGCCTACCCTCCTCCTGTCTTCTCTCACCCAAATATAGACACTGCAGATTCTTCATACAGGGGACACTGTAAGTGTGAAAGACTATAAAAAATAGAGCACAGACAGTTGTCATTACAAATTATGTGGCCAATAGATTTTTTTTCCTACCTGTTTCCAAAATCAAGGGGCAGAGGACTATGCCCACAGGAAACTGGTATTTGAAAAACCAAAGGGAGTTGGGGTGATGGCTCCGTTAAGGGCCTGCTGTACAAACATGAGGACCTGAATTTGCATCCATTGTAAAGTTTAGCTGGCCTCAGGCTGGGGTGAGCGCGGAGACTGGAGGATCACTGGGGCTTGGTGGGAGTGATTTTTGAATTCAGAGTTGTGTGCTTTTGGTCTCCCTGTGGCCATGACAGGCTCCTGCGTCAGCTCGGCTTTTTATACTGCCTATGTCAAGAAAGAAAATCTCCAGAAGACCAAGTAAAAAGCAAGGCACATCAGCTTCTAAAGAACTTCCATCTTTATTTTACAGTTGTACCGTACACATCTCATGCCAGCACACAGGAGGCATATACAACAAACATACCATCTCTGCGCTCCAGAGTCCCGTGGCAATAAATAAGGAAGGGTGGGTGCTTTTTTTTTTTCTTTTTTCCAGGAAAATGCAATTTTATTTCTTTTTAACTGTACAAAATTTACACCATGGAAGGTTGGGGGCAAGACTCCAAAGCCTAGGAGATCTGGGGCTTTGAGGTCTGAGTGTGACCTCAGAGTGGCATCTGGAGTCCCGCAGCCCAGAACCTGCTCGTTAGGCCCTAATACAGTCCTCACGCGGGAGAGTCCAGTGTGATCCCTGCCTGCAGGCGGTGACAGCTGGGAGTGGAGGTGGCCTTGCTCAGTCACCTGTGCTCTGCCTCACTAAGCAAAGGAACGCTTGGCGCCCCTCCCAAGCCTGCAGCTGTCTCTTCACCAGAGCTAGCAGCAGGAATCTGTGCTTTTAGTGTGGTCCTACCAAGCAGAGTGGGGATGGGATGGCTTTGCTGAGCTCTCTCTTTTTGGCTCCAGTCACTGTTAGAGCAGTTGGAGCAAATACTGCAGAAAAAAAGGGGGGCACACTTGACCAATCCAAGAAAGAGAGAGCCAGTGATGTGCTTTTATTTAGCTTTCAGCATGCCCAGAGCCCTTCAGCAGCAGCAATAAAACAAAACTCATTTCCGCTTAATTGAATTTTTCTTCATCTCACCATTTCCAATTTTTAAAGTGCACCGTTTAAAAATGAGTCTCCAGACCCTGCTGACTGAGGAGGTATGGTCCTTGTTCCTATGGTGAGAGCTAAGGTGTCAGTAGTAGGAAGTGGGAGGGGCTCTGTCAGGATGCAGGATGGTGGGCTGCCATACAATACACAGTTCAGAAGCCTAAACCCTCCCTGCTAAGAGGCCCCTTGGTCACCAGCTGGGAGCTTCAGACGTGGGATTGGCTTTTGGTCTACAGATTTTTTTTTAACATGTCCTTAATGAAGCACTAACAGTCCCCAATTACCTTAGTAGATTTTATGTTTTATGACGGCAAAAGATCCCTTTCAGGCCATTGCCCAGTGCTTTTCCCGGGTCTTAATTTTGTTCTTTCCATGTGGTTTCACTGTGTTAATTTGCGGGAACAATTTTCTCAATAAGGTCTACTAGTTACGCTGTAACTGGCAGAAGAGGCAAGGCCAACAGTCTCTCAGGCATAGGCCTGAGAGAAATGTGCCTGTGTCCCCCATAGCCCTCCAGCGAGAGGTTCTGCCCCGCTGGCCAGCAGGCCTCGGGTTGATGTTTCCTCCACGGCTTTATCACTTTCCCACAAATACAGACTCCTCCAGAATCACTCTGTTCCCATCTTTGCTTATGCCAGTTGCCACTAGAAACAGGGTTGTTTGTTTGTTGTTGCTTTTACTTAATTTTTAAATTTGCTCCAGGATTCAGAAGTCTGCTGGACACATTCTAACGTAGGTGTCAATTAAATGTTCGCTTAGAGGCAAAGCTGGGCCCAAATACTGTAAATGCCTCTAGGTTACACCTGATGTTTTGAAATCCTCTTTGCCCTGAATGAGGAAGGAAAGAGCCAGCAGAGGGTACTGGTATCCTAGTGTGGATGTCTCATAAGGAAGCATCCTGTTCTCCATCTTGAACCACGGGCAAGTCAAAGAACAGTCTTAGCATGCAGTGCCCATTGGAACACCAGCACAGCCATAATTTGAACAGAATTTGCAGGGAGATCCTGTTGTGGCTGTGCTTCTAAATGGGCGCCTAGAGTGTGCTGCCCTCTAGGGAGCTGGCTCTGAGCAGGACTTAAAGAAAAGCCATCTGAGCCTTCCCAGCCAGTGCTCCTAAGAGCCCTTCCAGCTCAGTGCTACCTCAAAAAAAAAAAAAAAAAAAAAACAAAAAAAAAAACACCCAAGAAGCTTTTACCAACATCACTGAAATGGCCACCAACTTCCTGAAGATACTATGTTAATATGGGGTAGAACAGCTTCCTGCTCTCATTACTGAGTTGAGAGTATGATTAACTCGCTTTCAAAACCAAAAATCAATTAACTTCAGTCTTCAATAGTGCTCTATAGAATGTTCAAAACCACAGACCCATGAGACACTAACCAACAGTCAAGCTGAGGCAGTGGCCTGGCTAGATTGCCCAGCCTGGCTTTGTTTGTGTGGCATGGGCTGTCTGCTGAGGATGGGGTATTTAAGAAGGGGGTCTTCACACCGATGTCAGCCGTTTCTTTCACGTGGCATATTATCTTGCATCTGTGTCTCCATCATTACTCCATCATCCACATTGTCGGGGGAATTCCAATAGCACTGACTAGCGAGCATCATCACCAGTAGACGTGAGAGCTCAAGAAAGCAGCTGTGTTTGTATTCTCTAGAGCCACGCCAGCCAGCTACAGCTGGCCCACCAAAAACGCCACTACAGAACTGACCAGAGATCTGTTTCTTTAAGGAAGCTTCACTGAACTCAACTTTGAAAGAGGCTTGCAGGAAAGCCAGCAGACGAGAGGAGATGTGCTCCTCCCTTTCGTCTCCTTAACCACATCCCTGAATCCTCACATATGACTGACAGAAAGAGGGGCCCCTGGGCCTTTGGTCTCAACACTTCATGTAACAGAAAGGCCATGCTGTGAGGCCAGCAGAAATAAACCACTTTCCTGAGGGGGTGGGAGGAAATCCCAGCTGGCTAATTTCCCGTTTTGAACATGGAGCACTTCCTTGACTGCCAGGAGTGGGCCACACCCATGGTAGTTGCCACCAATCATGGCTGCGTCTACCACAGAGGAGCCAGCCTCTCTCAGATGACAGATTGAGAGCCAGGCTGGCCTCGCCCCTATTGCAGGCTTCCTAAAATACTACTGCAAACCTTGCAGGCAGAGTCCCTCCCCTGTGGCTGGCCAGAGAGCTGGGCTTTCTGGGTGTAGGACTGAAGCCTGCAGCGTGGCGCAAGTCCAGCCAGCAACCCAGAGAGTCCAGCTGGTCTTCCAAACCAAACCAAGGTGAGCCCTCCCCACCCCCGCAAAAGAAAAGAAAAGAGGAGTTGGTTCCTATCTTCCGACTGAATCAGCTAGGATGGCAGAGGAAGCTTTTGTTTTAAGAGAGGAAAAGAGCCTTGCAAACTCCCCAGAACCAACTCTCTGAGTACAGTGGATGCTCCAGATTTTATTCCACCCCGTCACGAAGCCAGGGAAGTCAGGGAGACTTGCACCCACCAGTGTGACTAAACAGACTGCATGTTTGGAATCCGAATGTGTGTACAAATGTTTTCACTGATTGTCATTCTGGTCTCTGCATGGTTTAGCTTTGATCATTTTGTAGCCCTCAGCCTGTCTTGAGGAGGGAATGATATAAGCAAATGAAAAGGCACTCTGCACCAAGGGCTCATTGGACTGCGTGTGAAGATCCAGAGTCATGCGGCTCTTGCCTCAGAGTCACTTGGAGTGGAAGCCACCTCTTGCCATCAGGGGTTCAACAATACAGGCGGGATTTTTTAAAACCCAGACTCACCCTGGGTCACACTTGCAGGTAGGAAAAGAAGTCATATTTTCACAGCAACAAACATAATGGAACAGGGCCATAATTTTTATATCAAACTGTGGCCATCAGTATTTTTAACTAACCTTTAATAACTGACTTTATTTTGAAAATGAAGGTGTAATCAAGGTGGTCCAGAAACCATTTTATTATTCTCAAGGGCAATGGTGCCTCTCCCTCAGGAATCCTGGTTCTGGTGGAAAGCGGTGATTTAGGAGGCAAAATGTGAGCTGCGCCAGCCGGAGTAGAGTTTCCCAAAGGCCAAGGCGGCCTCTCACGGTCACCTTGTGCTGTCAAAGCACTGAGCAGCCAAAGCCTCGAAGCAAGGTGAGAGGGGAGGGAGCCAACAAGCCAGTGTCCCTAGCGCTCTAGGCTGTCCACCCCTGTGCTGTGGCTGAGATGAGGTTGCTCTCCTGTTACCTCCCAAGAAAGCAGTGTCCTAGTGTGGTCTGCGCCTTCTAGGAACAACGGGTGCTTCCATTGAAAATAATGGAAACTCACATTGGCGTACTTTTGATCCTTAAGAGGCAAGTCTCTTTTGATCCTTGATCAAGCCAGGAGGACAGGTAAAAGGTGGGGAAGAAGGTCTAGAAAGGAGGATGGTCCATTTCATCAAGCCAAGAGGCTGGGCTAGTTGGAAAATCAGGGTAGCCTACACTGCTTCCTGTGGAGAGGTCAGAGGTGGGTCCCCCAGCCATGGCTCTCAGTGTCTGGCTTACTCCCTGCCCTGCGTGCGCAATGATGCCCAGATTACTGTCCACTGTGTAATCCAGCCCATTGAGCAAAGGAGCATGGGATGGCAGGGACGATATGGAGGATGGAGACTGGGGGATTCCGTAGGGGCTCCCATCCCTCAAGTCCTGATAGGATTGTCCTGAACCATCCATGGAGAAGTTCCCATTCATTAACTGTCCGCCTGTAACGTCCCCCACGTTGCCATAAATCCTATTGGTGTGGCCAAGCTCTGAGAGAATTTGATCCTCTGTGGACAAAAGAACGGAAATACATTGTCAGCTGCCAGGACTCTGGTGGTCCCTGCTCTTCACAACCAGCAATACAATGACCAGGAGCGATGCCCACGGGCAGCAGCTGCCTCCCTGCCAAGCACAGGTCAGACACCAGCATGTCAGCCTACCATCCAGAGACCAACCCAGACCAAAGGGAAGACAAGCATCACCTGCACCGGAATCTCCAGGCCCCATGGGCTGGGAAGTGTCTGGTGAACTTGTTGGCCTAGAGTGACTCTGAGATACCCTGGTGACAACTGAGCAGTGTGAGGGCCTGGGTTTGGTGGGTCACATTGTCTGTCACAAATGGAAACTGCTGAGAGAGTTTACTCTGAAGGCTTTCAAAGCAAGAAAAATGCTTGGTCGGGCTGGTTGGGAAACAGGCCTGTGTGATAAAGGTGCTGGAAGCCACTCTTAGACCTGTATATAAAATCCTCATCCACCCCAAAATGGAGTTCAGTATCCAAGAACTCAGTTCTTTCTATATCCAATAACCTACTTACTGAGGATAAAGAATGACTTGATTAAGGCAAATGGACCTTCTGGTTTCTTGAAGAATTTCATTAAGGGGATCTAATGAAATTTGCCGAAGGAGTTTCTCTCTTCGATAGGGGAGAGCAGGTTTAGTCTTAAGAATTACAAGATTGCGCATTACCCAGACAGAACATTTTATACCCAGAGACCCACCGCAGCCAAGAGAAAAGAGCCACAAAACTAGGTTTGGTGCTCTGTGTCTTTCAGGTAGGGACTTGAGAGCTTAGAGGAGATTAACTGGTTTCCTCGATCCTGCCAAGATGTATACATCTCCTTGGCCCTCCTTAGGTCCTAAGCACTGTGGACGAAGAAGGCTGAGTTTGGGCTCGGCATACCACTGGGCTGAGGTCAGAGATTTCGTAGCTTTGTGCCTATGATGAGTAACTTGTTCCAGAGTCTTTTCCCTTTCTCCCTGGGCCTACACACTGATTCCTCCAAAGTCACACTTGTGACTTCAACACCCTACCTCTCTGATCCCCGCATTCCACCCAGGAATATAAAAAAGAGGGAGCATGTGTCATTCAAAGGGAGCAGGAAGGAGAAGACTAGGCTTGCCTCTGCCGTCACCTCCACTTGGCCTTCACCTGGTACCCGCTGTCCCTCATGATGGTCTCCTACGGGAATGACCATGCCACCCATTTGTCTTCGGTACACAGGCCTATTTAGCTTTCCCCAAGCACATCCACAGTTGGTTGTGTTCACGGACGCCCATGACAGCTCTGTGAGGTAGCTAAGGATGTGGCGTTCCCTGTGTATAGACTGGGGCTCTGGCTTTGACAGAGCTACATTTGAAATCAGGTTTCTGATCCTCAGTTCAGGGCCCTTCCCCTCTCACCCACAAAAAAAAAAAAAAAAAAAAAAAAAAAAAAAAAAAAAGGACTTCTGTATGTATGTGAGGGCTCGGTGACCAAGAACAGTCATGGTTATTTGCCAACAACCTGAGGATCCACTCATGCGGTAATTTGCAGTTTTGCTGATGCACAGGTCTGAACAGAGCGCATGCTGCAAAGCTTGTGTGCAGAGGACAGGGTGGAGTGAGTGGCGGGGGAGGGGTTCCGGAACCGCAGCCAGTTCCCCGTCATGCACTCACATTATTGATTTCCCAGGAAAAGGCCTGTTGAGCATGTCCTCCTGCCACCAGGATTGGAGGAGCGGCTTACTCTAGGGGACCGTGGGAGGAGCTCAGTGTCCCTGCAAAGGGGAGAAGTGCAGGAGGGCTGGGGCCATCTCTCCAGGATTGTGTGGGCTGGTGAGAGCGCCTCTGACAGCAGGAAAGTGGGGGAGGCCTCTGGGCCAGGACAGGGCTAGGCTGCATCCTGGGGACCCCAGCCCCAGTATCTCAGCAACAGCGTTCTCTTGCTCTCTACTCCTCACCCTTTCTGGGAGGGCCACTAACACCCTTCCCACCCTTTACTGAAAGTCTACAAAACCCTGTGCCCAGGAGGGTGTCATCAGAAAAATCCCATCTGCTGGCAAGGATTGCTGTCCCCCAGGGCCTCGCCCCTCCAGCCCTGCTCACCTTGGAAGCTCAGCTCACTGTCACTAACCCCACAGTCCTCTGCAGAACTCTCCTTCCCCTGCTTGCTGCCTCCCCGGCTTCTCTTGACGCTCTTGTAGAACTGCCCCCAGCGATGCCGCCCCGCGTCCTTCTTCAGCCTTTTCTCCTTGGCCCTTCTGTTCTGAAACCAAACCTGCCAGAAACCACAGGGAACACATTCAGGCATCACCTCAAGACCCCAATGCCCTCCCAAGCACTCAGGAGGTACCTAAAGCCATGGACCCTCAAGACACGTGGTTGGAAGTGGATCAAGCACATTGGTAGTATGCCAGAACAAAGTGCAGGGTACCCATTGGTAGCATGCCAGAACAAAGTGCAGGGTACCCATCGTCTCCTCAGCCTGAGCCTCATGCCCCAGGGCACTGGTCCTGAACTCTGCTCGCTGTAGACTCGGTGCCACCCACGTCCCCAAGCTTCCCTTAGGTGGAGGGCACAGACCTGCCCCAGGCCTGGATCACTCAGGGCCAAAGTAGCACAGGTGTCTCACCTGTACCACCCTCATGTCCAGGCCTGTCTCAGAGGAAAGCTGCTCCCTCACATGCCGAGCTGGCTTCGGGGAGTTCTTGTAGGCATTCTTTAGTGTCTCCAGCTGCTTTGCTGTGATTGTAGTCCGAGGTCGCTTAGCCCCGGCCTCCGAGTCATCTGCAGCAAAAACACCTTGATGGAATTAGTCAGCTGAAGCAGCTGACCTCCTCTACCTCCATCCCCTCCC
Organism: Ondatra zibethicus; assembly: GCA_004026605.1. Classification (NCBI taxonomy): domain Eukaryota; kingdom Metazoa; phylum Chordata; class Mammalia; order Rodentia; family Cricetidae; genus Ondatra; species Ondatra zibethicus. The sequence goes on along the minus strand of PVIU01003167.1, from coordinate 97,354 downwards.
ATCCTTCCCCCACAGACAACCTGGGGGAGGAAGAGGCGTGTTAGGAGGAAGTGATCCCCACCCAGGGATGCTGACACAGGTGAGCAGCCTTTCATAAGACCCACCTTCCCATCTCCCCTCAGCTCTGTCTTCTCCCTCCCTGGTCAGTTTAGCCACACAGAGGCCTGTCACAAAAAGAAAATAATTCCCCTCATGTCCCCGTGACGACGAATACTCTGCTTCCTCGAGAGTTGCTTCCCGGGTCCTCAGAGGAAGGAACTGCCTCAGGCAACATGCCCCCTCACCTCTCCTGAGCCTCCAGTTCCACTGACCCATCCTGGGCCTTATTGCCTCTGCTAGCCTACCAGGCTTCACAACTGAAGGGGAGCCCGCACTTCACTAGACATCCATATGTTTATAAACTGTGGGGCAAAGCCACCCACCCCCATCCCTCACATTATGAAGTCAAAACTCATAGGACAAGTAGAATAAAATATGTATTGTTCTGTGAAACTTGCTTTTCTTTCCCAGATACACACTTGGTTGAAAGGTAAAATGAGTTTCACACTGTGGGTCACAGCCAGATTTTCTGAAAAGCACCAATCAGGGCAAACTGTGGTCAGCAAATGTCTTCACTGGGTTTTGAGTGGTCAGCCTCAAGTTCTTGTTAAAGCTGGTTGTTACGTTTGGGCAGAGTGACATCCTGGGTGTTCAGTGACTCACTGTGAGGGGAAACAGTTTGACTGTTGCCCAGCACTTAGACTCGGCTCTGATCGGGGGAAGCCAAGAATAAAGTTGGCAAGAAATAATGTGGTCCCCAACTTCTCTGGGCCTTCATATGTGTTCTTGCCTTCCTTCCTACCTTTTCTCCCTTTCTATTGAAAAAAAAAAAAAACTCATTTAGGACCAACAATACTGCCCAGTGTTTACTAAGTACCTACTGTGTCCAGATTTGCTAGGAGCCTTACATGCATTCAGCCCCTGGTTCTAGGAGATGCTAGGAGTCAACACACCGAGTTGGGCCTTCCTGGTCAGTAACTCTGGTGAGCAGGGTCTAAAGCTGGGGAGTAATGCAGCCTCCCCATGTGGGGTTCCATGCTCTGGGAATTCAGCATATGCCCACAGGGAAGGCTGGAGGCCTCAGTGTCCTGTTCTCAGAGTCGCTTTCAGCCAACTGGATCAACAAGGGACAGGGTACAGAGTCCCTAGGCAGATCACCGCCCCTGAAGCTCCTCACTTTGAATGTTGTAGCGAGGGTTGGGCCCAGGTTTATAGACCTCACAACACAGCACTGTTTGACACAATCTAAATTACATAGACACAAAATGATGTGCTTTCAAAATATGCAGATGGCCTTCATGTGCTTGGAAAGGAGTGTAAGCCTTTAGTCCCAGCTACTGTGGAGGCCGAGCAGCAGGGTCACCTGAGCCCAAGAGTTTGAGGCCAGCCTGGACAACACAAGGGGAATCTCCCACTCAAAAGAAACAAAGTGTGTACAGCAAGGTGTGTGGGGAGGGGCAGGTGATGGTGGGAGGGGACCCAGTTCATGAGAGTCCTTAATTTCAGAGCAGGTTGGCCAAATGAGCCAGGAATCATTCTTCACAGCCCATGTCAGTGCTCTGTCATGGCAGTGGGTGGCTGCTTGGTATAGCACCACCACTCACGTGCACAAGACTCTCTTCACGTGGTTATGAGAACTATTGTGCTGTTATTTTAACATTCGCTGTTATTATAATTTAAAATCTTTTTTATATCCTATAACAATGTCATCCAAGTATTCATTAAGTAGCGGTGGCAGTGCTCACACTGAAAAATGTACCCAAAAATCAATAACTTTGGTGCGGAAGTTGAGTGTGATAAAAACACTATGAGGAAGGCCAAGCAAGACCATGACACCCTGGGCTGTTAATTTAGGAGAGAGCATTCAACGAGGTGCAGGAGATAATGCTGAGAAAATAAAAAGTAACATTAAGGCGAAATACACTTTGGTTATGGGTTGGCATGCCTGCAGAATACACCCCCACAACACACACTTATAATATTAATTCCCATGGAAAATTGGCCTTAACATATGTTCATTTTGAGATACGCAGTGTCTCCTAAAACTTGTCCCTGGCATAAAGTGCAGCATCATTATATTGAAAATGGAAATATCTAAGGAGGGGATATGAATGGACAGAGTAAGTCCCACTAAGGTGCAAATAGCTGATATTAGACCCTTTGTTTAGCTCAAGAGAGGGAATTATGAGCTTGGAAGAAGGTTTAGAGAAGCAAGAAGGAATAGAAACTTAAAACAGCCAAACATGCTACAGCAGACAAATGTCCCCAACCATGTCAAGGATCCCTGGGATTGCACAGAAGGGAAAGGACAGCTAGAGTCAAGGGACACCTAGGGGACAAGCGCAGAAGCCTTCAGCTGCCTCTAACCCTTTAGCGCACCTCTCCTCCTGTCTGCATCTCTCTCCACTAGTGCTTGCTCTTATTTAGTATCCCCTTTCATGGGCATCATCCTAGTTAGCCTCCAGAAACAGCAGTGTGGCAAGGCTTCCTTAGCTTGCCAGAGAAGCTCCAGATCTGTAAGCCGCGCCCCCAGCCTTGCATGCCAAGACCAGGGCTTTCCGTCTGCGGTAGGACAAACTTCGCCCATGAGATGGCAAGCGCTGCAATGTCGTTCTTGCCTCCCTCATGACATTACTGCTAGTCACCCTCTTCTCTGGGGTTACCCAGGAGATTCTGGGCTGTGGACACACAAGGTCAGCATGAGGTCTTTGACATAAGAGCCAGCACAGGCCCGGGAGAGGCATGGCTTTGGCAAAGGTCTGGTAAGTTCAGTTCTAAATTGTCTTTGTATCACTAAGTCCACCTGTGCTGACGCCCTCCTGTGACGGCCTGATGGATCCCAAAGCAACAGCATGGAGTTCTAAGGGACTAGAGCAATGGTTCTTAACATGTGGGTAGACCATTGGAAAACACAAATATTTACATTATGATTCATAACAGTAGCAAAATTATAGTTATAAAGTAGCAATGAAAATAATGTCATGGTTGAGGGTCACCACAGCATGAGGGATTGTATTAAAAGGATGCAGCGTTAGGAAGGTTGAGAACCCCTAAAGCAGAGTGAATGAGCTCACCAAGGCAGAGGTTTGGATAGCATCTACAGAGGTCTCTGTCCTTGGTCCACTAGTAAAGGTCAGAGCTAGAGTCCCCAAGAGAGATGAGGCCCCTGTCCCATCATGCCACAGGCCAAAGCCAAGGTTGGCCCAGCTAACTCACCATAGGGCCCTGAAGAATTGCCCCATCCTGCTCCCCATCACAAAAAAAATCTAATTTCTCAGCTGGACAGTGGTGGCGTACGCCTTTAATCCCAGCACTCAGGAGGCAGAGGCAGGCGGATCTCTGTGAGTTTGAGGTCAGCCTGTTCTACAGGAGCTTGTTCCAGGACAGTCTCCAAAGCTACAGAGAAACCCTGTCTCGGAAAAAAAAAAAATCTAATTTCTCCATATATTAATCAGATCCACATAACATGGGTAAGTGAACTAGAAAGAAATACATGAAGTTGTTTGCCTGTGTGTTTGCTTCCATCAGTCCAGATCCGTCAGTGGAGGTGCCTTCCACAGAAAAACCTGAGTTGATAAAAATGCCAGTCAAGGACAAAGACCCCTCATGTTCTAGGAGTTGTGGCCTAAGAGTCTTAGGTTGGGTTTGGTCAAACTCTGAATTCAGTTGTAGGACATGATACCCTTGCCCTATTGCCAGAGCTGTGACTGAGAAACCAAGAAGGGGTGCTTCGGGAAAGTGAGTCAGGACTGACCTTCCTGGGGGCACATGGGGAACACACTGGTCTGAGCCCTGTGCTAAGAGAAAAGCCTATGCTCTGTGAGGCGATGACAGCGGGGGCAAGAGCAGCAGCTTCGCTGGCTGCCCAGCCGAGGCCGGGGTGACGTCAGCCTGCACGGAGCTGTGCGTCTCCTCTGCAGCATGTGCTGTGGCCTTGAGGTAAGGTAAGGGCCATCAGACTGGTTTTTGTTTTGTTTTGGTTTGGTTTTAGTTTTTGGTTTTTCAATACAGGGTTTCTCTGTAGCTTTGGAGCCTGTCCTGGAACTAGCTCTGTAGACCAGGCTGGCCTCGAATTCACGGAGATCCGCCTGCCTCTGCCTCCTGAGTGTTGGGATTAAAGGCGTGCGCCACCACCACCTGGCTGCCATCATACTGTTGAATCTCCCTAAACATGGCTCCTCCCAGTCATTGATCTGACTGATGGACAAACTCCAGCTTCAGGGCTTCAGGCACTCAAGGGGTCAGTTCCCCTGAGCCCAAAGTCTGAGGAGAGACAGGAGACAACAGAAAACAGGCCAACTCTGCAAGTCCTGTGGCTCTTGCTATGGCAGCTTGTAAAGCATAGGACGATGAGGAAGTGTGCACCTCAAATGCCAAGCAAGCTCACCAGCCATGCTCCAGGCAGAGATGACTGAGTTCACTACCCCATAAGGGCCTTGGCCACTCTCAGTAACACAGCTTAATTCATGCTTCACGGAGCCAGCAAGGTCTAAGGGTTTGGGGGTGCCAGAACTAACTCTCACTGTGGAGCCCTGGTTACAATTCTCAGGTGAGGCTGAGAGTTGGCAGCACCCAGAGGGTTGGACGGGAGGGATCCTGAGAAACAGGCACCTCAGCGAGCGCACATAGCCTTCAAGGTGCTGGAGGGGCACACAAAGGGCCCCCCCGCGCTGCTCACCGTTTTGCTTGGCTGTCTCGTAGTCTTCTTTGCACACCAGCCGCCCGTCCTCCATCAGGTAGAACTCGTCCCCCGTGGCCAGCTGCCGGTTGCAGATGATGCAGGCGAAGCAGTGCAGGTGATAAACGAAGTCCTGGGCCTTGCGGACCACCTGGGTTGGGGGGATGCCCTGCTGGCAGGCTGTGCATTTTGTGCCGAAGCGCCTGTCAGGACAGCAGTAGAGAAGAAAAAACAAAGGAGTCGTGGTTGCAGTCTCTACCGTACGGGCCCTCTCCTATCCCACAGCCCCAGCATCCAAGGAACACCAAAGCTTACTCTGGGCCTCCTGCTGGCTTCGTTGCTCTGTGCCCAGGATGCTAGCACAGCAAACAAAGGGATTGGATCAGAGCTAGAGTCTCAGTTCCCATCCCACAGCTAACATCCCAGGGATCCACAGGGACACCCTCAATGCACAGAGGCAGAGGGCGGGGCTTCTAAGTGCCCCTCAGAGTAGGAAGTCACCCTTCACCTCCTGCTTTTCTCATCTTTGTGTTGCTTCCCAAAAGACCAGCCCAGCAGGGAACCCTGTGTGACCACTCAGTCTAGCATATACAGCCTTCATACACAGTTTCCCATAGGAGGAGGCCAAGTGCAGCCAGTTGGGGGACAGCGCATGCCCACATCCACACAGGCACTCAGGAGAAAACAGAGTCATCAAAGTGAGGCTCTCCTAAAGACTTCTTCTTCTTCTTCCTTCTGAGGCCCCCAAAACACACACACACGTATGCACGCATGCACGCACACATACTGAGCACACAGGAAAACCCAAAGCTCTCCACACAGCCTGAGATGTCACCTCCCAGGTAGGCCCAGGAAGCTGCAATGCCAAACCCTTCCCATATTCTCCAGTAAAGAATCTACAGATCTCACTTCGGCAAAACCTGCTTTCAACAGCTTTTTGTTGTACCCCTTTCTGGACTGGCCCCAAGGCAAGAGGAAGCCAACCACTGCCGCCCTTTACGAGGAGAAATAGATACATTAGAAGAAGCATCCAGCGAGGTCCTTGAAGCCCATCTCCCCATCCCAGGCAAAGAGGCCCGCCGAGCCATTGCAGCGGCCACAGAAGCAAGAGAGAAACACTAGAGCTGGACAGCCAAGGGGCAGTTGGCCCCAGGTAATTCTTCCCCGTCTGGAAGGAAATAAGGAGGGAGGCAGGAGGGGATGTGAAGCTGGGGCAGAGTTTAAAACAGCAATCAACCTAATTATTCATGACACTTCACACAGCAGAACTTTATCTTCTTCAGGATGAGAGACTTCGCCTAATGGATCGGGGGAAGGTTTGATTTTAATGGTCCTTTTAACTAATGCTTATAGGCAGCCTGATTTCCCCTGAAAGGACAGTACATATTTCATCCACATTAATACCAAATAAATTAATTATGGTCATGGCTATCATGATGAATCCCAGATTAATGCAGAATGATGGGTCTCTTATGCAGCAAGGATACCTGCTGAGGGGGCTGCATGGGCCTGCAACAGTCATGGACAGCTGTGGCTTCCACGGCACCCCACCAGGGACATAGTGTCCTGGAGAGAAGTGGGGGTCTCCACATCAAGAGTAGCTTCGCAGCAGCTAGTAGTGTGGCAGGGAGACGGCTTTTCTGGGACCGTACGAGCAAAGGGCTAGGGCTGGGTATGCGGGACTGAGGTCTGCCTCTTAGTTTAGGGAAAGCTAGCCTCTTACATGTAGCAGGAGTTTAGGACATTATGAGCGCCCCCAAAATGGTCAGAATCCTGCCTCAGAGGGACCTGGGCTTTTGTCAGATTTTCAAAGAATTGCAGAACCCGGAAGAGCAGTTTCTATTTGTTGAATAACAAAGTTAGAGGACGTTCACAGAGAGAGCACAGTGCCAGGTTCACACCAGCCTCAACCGCCCAGAGCGTGGGTGATGCCCAGGCTCCCTCCACAGGCAGTGAAGCGGCAGGGGATCCTGGTTTAAGGGAGAGGCAGGACAGTTCTATCCTGTGTGTGCAAACGCCTGTGAGTCCCTGTGTGCAGGGGAGTGGGTCAGGGAGGCAGACAGAATGAAAGCTTTTCCCATCCACTCCCGCTAATGAACAATGTCCCCCCACGCTCGCTACAAACCCTTCCAAGAAGTTCCAGAAGGAATGGGTGAGCGCACCCACGCCTGCGGACGAAGATGCTGGGGCAGAAGTCTCTCCAGGAAAGATGTCACTAAGGCCAAGCCTTCCCAGGAGAAGAGGGCTGAGGGGAGACCCCAGAGCAGAGTAGGACCCCATAGCAGCCTCTTCCACAAGAAAGCCACTTCCCCTGGCCTCTAAAGAGCAGACGGGCTTTCAATAGCCAGAAGCTCAACTGATGTGCGCAAGAGACGTGAAAGATAAGGCGGGATAAATTTAATCTCATCCCGACAGTGATTCATGCCCGAGGGTGCAAGTGCACAAGGAAAATGAAAAATAAATGGACTTGCCCACTAGCATTTTTTTTCTTTAGCCATTGGAGCAATTTTCCTGATTGTGGGATTTATACCAGTGGTAAGTGGAAGCTGCCCCTGGCTACCTTTTTCTCCTGAAGTACGGCCAACAGGATCCTTGCCAGGGGCACTTTGTGCACTGCCTTGGTCCAGGAGCTCTCCTGGCCTGTCCTAGCCCCAAGGAGCAGCCAGTGGCCCAAGAATAAGTGACAAGGCTACTAGGGTGGGGCAGGTTGTATGCAATGAAGACAATGGTCTCGAGTGTCCAGTCTCAGACCAGCCATAGTCACAGATGAGGAAACCGTGGTAGGTGACACAACTCTCATGTCACCAGCTGTCACGCCACCGTGGTGACACAATACAGCCATGTTTAAAATCCCTGGGCCCCAAACAAACTAAAACTCCAAGCACAGCTGCTACACTGAGAGTCAACAGGCTGAACAGTAGTCTGGCCAGTTTTGAAGGATGCTGGGGTGAGGGAGGAGGTCAACGCTAGCTAGGGAGCATGGCTTCTGGGGATTCTCCAGACAGCACCTCCTAATTGTGGTCAAGTATCTACTGTGTGTAGGCACTGCCCACTCCACAAATCCTGCACCCTGGCCTTACTCTCTAGAAGACCCTTCCTGCCAGCTGTGCCCAACTAAGCCTCCTAGGACAGCCACTTTCCCACAGACAGCAGCTAGAGAAGTGGCTTCACTTAGGGGGCAGAGAGCTTGCCTACCATTCCCAAGACACCAGGCTTAAACAGTGCCACAGAGATAAATGAATGCAAGGGAAGGATGTGCTGATGGCTCCCCTCCTATTTGTCCTTACCCTCACCCAGCACATAGTACGAGAGCAACAAAACCTGCAGAATGGATGGGTGACTGAACGAACGAACCCTGAATGGTGCACCTGAGTAGCCAGGGAAGAGCGGCTCCCAAGAGCAGGACAGTTCCCGTCAAAAGCTTTCCTAGTGAGGACACGGTGTTCCACAGTGAAACATGAAACTTATCATCCACTGTCATTGGTATCACCTTCATCTCACAGATGGCTCCAGGGTGGCCAGGCTGAAAAGTGAGTATTGTGACACCCCGTAACAAATAAGAAACTGAGACACAGAGAGGTAGCATGCTGGCTCCCACTCACACCGACGGTGAAGGAGAGAATGAGGATTTGAACTCAGCACTTCCAAAGCCACACAGGTTGCACACAGCTGGCGTCAAAGGCAGCAGACACAGACTGGGATGGCTTGATCTGGTGTGGCTACTTGATTGATCGAGAGACACCTGGGAGATTAGTGCAGCCCACTCCGGCTGTGTCTGTGAGGGTGTTTCCAGAGCGGACTAACTAAATGGGGGAACCTGCCCTAATGTAGGTGGCTCCCTCCTATTGGTTGGGGTCCAGGGTGGAATAAAAGGAGAAAGGCTGGAATGCGGGTGATTGCCCCGTCTCTCTTCTCTACCTCCTGATCAACACAACGCAAGCTGCTTCTCCATGCCTTCTCCACCACAATGAGATGCCAACCCCTGACATGGTGAGCCAAGGCAGACGTTTCCGCCCTTGAGTTTTTCTTCTCTCTGGTGTTCGTCACAGCAACAGAAGACTAACACAGAACCCCTGACCAAAGCCAAGCCTGAATGCAGGACCTCATGCCCCTCCCATGTCCCCAGCAGCTCCTGGGCAGTACAATCCCCTCTCCCCACGCGTCCATTAGCCAGGGGCTGCTGTGGTAGCCTTCACCCCAAAGTGTGTTCACCCACATCACACAAGTCAGGGGCTAAGGAAGGGACAAAGACATCAGAGCCATCTCTCAGGGCTACCAAAGACCCCAGGAAGAGCCAGAGCTTCTGCCCTTGTCCCACCCTCTGTTCTAGTGCCTCACCTGAGTTCCTGTCTCTATCTGTCTACCCCTCTGACCTTGATGGGCCTGGCTGGGGCACTCACAAGCGCAAGAACACAGTCACAGTGTCTGGATCCTCCAGAGAGACAACAGTAGGCAGGTCCTGCACACTCAGAACTTCTAAACTGAGGGTCACAAAAATCCTACACTACAGACACCCCACACTTGGACAGTTTTAAATGCTGTCACCTGACCAGATCCACACAGTTGTTTTGTGGTCCCTGAGACATCAGTCAGTGCCCCTATTCACCAAGCTCCTGCTGTGTAGCCTGCATGGCAGAGCCTGTGAATCCACGAGCCACTGCTCCTCACAACCACTCACTACAACCTAGCACCCCCTACTCAATCCTTGGTCACTACAGCTCCTAGCTCAGCATCTAGACCAGGGCTGCTAGTGATGTCACCACACAACCCTCCTGTTCTGCCTGTTTAGTACTTGATCTCCTCCTGAAGGTCTTAGCCTTTACCCTTCCTCAGCTGCTGATTCTGATAGTCTACCCAAGACCTTGTCCCAGTCATCCCGCTGTGGGATGCCAGATCCCTGTCCACTAGGCACTCTTTCAAGAGGGCACTCTAGCACTGACTTCAGGACACAATGCCTTCATTGTCCCTGCCTCTGCCTCTCAGGCCACAGCCCTGTGACATCAGTAAGACTCCACATCCATCTGACTAACCCTTCCCTCACGCCCTCTGGCTTTCCTGACTTCTCTCTACCTTCACCTTTCCCCCAAGAGCGCAGGGGTCTGGGCAGAGCTGAGGAAAACCCCACCACCTCACTGCGTAGACTTCCTTTAAATAGTAATCATACCCCAAGAGGACCCCAGAAATCAACACAGGCCCAGTTCCTGATCTTCTGAAGAGGAGCCCTAGACACAGACTTACCATGTGTTACCCCAACCCATTTTCCCATAGTACCAGGAGATTTCCCCAGTCCTGGCTCCCTACAGGTGACCTGGGCTACTACTGTTCAGAGCTCACCCTCCCCATGGGCACAGGGTGCCTGATTGGATTCCCCAAACAGCTGTGCCCTCTGCCTTCCACATCATTCTACCTGTTTCTTTGAGCCTTCCCTTCCACACACAGGACACATGACACTTTTTCTGATATTTGACCCGCACAGTCCCTGTCTACCACCCCATGTCTCTACTTCCCTTTAGAGAAGACTCCACTCCCCACCCCACCTTCTACAGAGCCCCCAAATTCCTCTAGCCAACTCCTCAGAAGAGGTCTAGAGTTGATAACTCCTGTGCCCCTGGGTGGCCTGGTCAATCAAGCCTGCACTTAGCAACTCATGGATAGCCTCGTATCGGTAAATCCAGCGGTCCGTTCTCTTCCCCCACTGACAGCCTACCTCAGGACGTGTGTCCCCTTCCCAGAGTAAGATCTGGGTTTCAAGAACATGTGAAATAGCCACACAAGGGCCTTTTTTACAGATGAGACAGGGGCAAGGTGCCGCCACCTCACAGCTGAGGAGCACAGAGTTGGGGTTGAATCCTGGAGCCCTTCCTCGGGATCCTCCCTCACTCTTGGCTGCTGGGAGGCAGGCAGTGGGCACCAGGCCAGGCCCCAGTTCAACCTCCTAGGAGCGGAGCTGCCACCTCATGATGCAGCATCCCAAGGAAACAAAATACTGCCTAACTTGATTTTATGCTTTAATTGCTCGGCGCTGATTTACGACGGGCTGTATATTTTCTTCTCAGCTGACACTTCCCTACATGTATTTCTTTTATCTATCACCACACTTGACAGGTGAGTTGCTGATATTTACTGTTACTGTATGTACCAATATTTCCAACATATATCACCACCCACTCTAAAGCCACAGCCATGTCATGGGCACGCAAAGCTCTGCCTGCTATCTGGTCAGTCTGCTCCACATGTTAAAAGGGGGTCGTGTCTGGAGAAGGCCGACACCAGAGTACAGGAGAGTCTTGAGATGGGGACATAGCCCGGCTAACAGCGTGAGATCACAGTCACATTCTCACGGTGCCAAGATTGCCCCACGATCTCGTTTTTTAAACATGAGTTTATAGTGGATGTGTCGTATGCACATGTGTGTGCATGTCTGAGGGGAGTGGTCATGCAGGTGCTGTACCTTGTGTGTGGAGGCTGGAGGGCAGTCTTGGATGTTAGTCCTCACCTGACACCTTATGTGGGGTATGGACTCTTTTTATTTTTATGGCTGCATATGCTAGGCTGGCTGACCAGCGATCTTCCAGGGGCTCTCACCACAGGTGTGCTGGGATTCCAGTATGCACTGCTACATCTGCTTACATGGGTTCTAGGGATTTGAACTCAGGTCCCCATGCTTGCCCACCAAGTACTTTATCCACTGAGCCATCTCCTTAGTCAGTGATCTGCTTTTTATTTGGATTTTATTATTATTATTTGGTTTTTCTGAGACAGGGTCTCAACTCACTGTGTAACTGTGGCTGGTCTTAAACTCACAGAGAGCTGCCTGCCCCTCTGCCTTCCAAGTGCTGGGATTAAAGGCATGTGATACCTTTAATATCAATCTGAGACTCCAGCTGCTAGAAGGGTGTGGTCCACATTCAGGGTGAGGCCTCCCTGCTCAATTAAACCTTTCCAAAAAGACCATCCTAGCGATGCCCAGACATCCACTTGCATGATGATTCCAAGTCCAGTCAAGTTGACAGTGGAGATTGACTTAGGCACTCCAATCTCTTTCTCACTAGCTCAGCTGTGTGGTCTTGAACAAGTCATTACCTATCTCTGGGCTCCGGTTTCCTTCTCTGTTAAGTGAGGGGGTTGGGTTAAGTTACTAGTTTCTAAGGCTTCTCAGGTAATATTCATCTCAGAATAGCAATGCTGCATGTTCTTCTTAGGAAATTAAAATATCATTAAATAATTGTCAGACACGGTATCTGTGTCCTGTTCCTCCTACCATGACTGTCCTGCCATGATGGACCCTTACCCCGCAAGTCAAAATAAACCCATTCGTCCTCAAGTTGCTTTTCTCGGGGTCACCACAGCAAGGAGGCCACATGTCCTCTCTTGCCTTGCTGGAGTCAGACGTGCTTCCTAAAAAGCAATGGGGCACAGAAGCTTTCAGAAGCCAATCCTTTCCTCATCTGAGGTCACCTTCCCCCCATTGCCTCCTGAAACGTCCAAGCTCAGCATTCCTGGTCCCTCATTCTGTCTCCGCTTCACCTCCTGCTGGCCAAAGTCACACCATGGTTGTCAGATCCAGTGTCTGGCCACCGCCCATATAATATGCACCAAGAAATGTCATTTGAATAACCCCATTGAAGTATTCAAGCACCCTTGTAGGTAGATGTTATTATTATTATCCCCCTCTCATCAGTGGCCAGAGCCTTGGTACAATGGGCTATTTGATCCACAGTAGCCCTTCATTCCCCATCCCTCTTCCCTAGGCCTAAAAGAATCTTTTCCCTCCATGTTAGTCAGCCTCTGCCAAGAGAATGGCTCAGCTGCTACCAACAACTGTAGGCAGAAGATTCACCTTGTTTATTTGATTCTGGGCCAGAGTCCAGGCTGTAACCAGTCCCATGGTGCCTCATGTATCTGTGCCCAGATAGTCGATAGACCTTACACGCTTAGCTTGCCTCCTGCAGCTAGAGATTGCTGATCTCTGAGTCCCAAACTACAGTGGTTTTGGCAGACACTGGCAGATAGTGGAAAGGAACTTGAAGACAGAGTGCCACCCAGTCCCTCAGGGTCATAGTTTTTTTTTTTTCTCTGTCCAGTGTTAGCAGAATCCAACCCTCTTCTGCTTCTCCCTCTCAAAGTGGGATTCTAGAGACATAGAAAGTTCTCTGGAGAACAGAGTCACAAATCGGACACTGACTCTGACAGCCCTGGGGTAACCTTGGCCAGAGATTCAGCAGGAGATGCACAGGAGCCAGACTGTGGGGCCAGGAATGCCAAACTTGGAAGCTTCAGGAGGTGGTGGGAGTTAGTGCATCAAAGAGGAGCCTGGCAGGAAGGGACGGATGGGTTGAAGGAGGTGCGGGGGGAAGGGCGGATGTCTAAAGCATTGGTAGTGCAGAAGTGTATATCAGGAACCTGTAGGATAGGGGCAGCAGGAGTGACAAGGAGGCTTTGAGATAGACCGCTGGGACTTGCCACCCAAATAGCCAGGCATGCAAGTGACACAGAGAATGAAATGGCTTGCTTGTACTGCTGCTGGCCTGAATGCTGCCCACAGCTGCCACTCCTGGGTCACCCAGATCCACTATGCTTGGGGACCTTGTTTCCTCGGCCCAGTGCCATCTGCCCTCCCCCAGACTGATTTGCAACTGTTTAGTTAGAAAGAGTCTCCCATGGCAGGAGATCCTGAGATGTGATTTCCACAGATGTCAGGAGGCTGGGCTCTGGAGGGTGGACATAGGGCACAGCTGAACTCAAGGGCTCTGGCTGGTCGGACAGATAATCCCGGGCTCATCACCACCTGATATATGGCTGCTGGTCCCCAGGGGGACCTGCTGGGCTAAGTAATTGCTTCTGTCTTGATTACTGGCTGTCACAAATGACTGTGGTTTGGTCCCTCCAGTGTGTTCAACTCTTACAAATGTCCATGCACACAGGCACTATCAGGACCATCTGATCGTTACCTTAAAAGGTTTAATTTGTTTAGCAAGGGAATTAGGCTATAAACTATTCAGAAATTATGGAAAGCCACATGTCAAAGAGACCCTCCTGCCTACAGGATCCTCGTTTCTGATCCCTCTCTCTCCCTCCCTTCTTCCCTCCCTGTATGTGTGTGTGTGTCTGTCTGTCTGTCCCCTGGCAAGTTTATAGTTATCAGAAATACAAAGTGGCTGAGCAAAAGCCTGGCCCCAGACTGCACCCAAACCATCAACAAGCCCCAGGATGTTCTCAGCCTGCAGCAACAGGCTCCCGGTCCTACTCCCACATCAAAACAGGATGGTTGCTCCCATGACCTGACCTATCACTGCCACAGCTTCTGCCCAGAGCCCTGTCTGGCCCCAGGCTTTTTACAGCTTCAACACCCAAGCCTCTGACCCTAGGACAAGCCTCTCTCTTCCTTTCCTACCCCTACATGGACATCACTGCCCTGATGAGAACTGCTTATAATGTGAACTAGCTAGAGCTTGCTTCATCTTCCTCAGCCCTAATGGTAACTCCGAAGAGCCAACTGATGTTCTTATTCCCACTTTAAGAGATGGCAAAGCAAGGCTCAATGAAGTCTGATGTTTCAAATTCACACTGATCCTGGATTAAAGCCTAACTCCTACCTCTTCTATAAAGCCCACCAAGGAGAGGTCAACCTCATTTCTTAAAGACAAACCTGTATTCTATGGGCTTCTACTTTCAAATCAGATAAGGAACAGAGAGGCTCTGGTCACTGAGGTACTAAATGGAGGACACTGGCAAAGACCCGTGCACAGCCAGCAAAATCACCCCGTGGCAGCCAGTCAGCATGCTGCAACACAGCGTCCTGAACCGCAGGAATAAATCACACAGCCCCAAGGACGCTGCCTACCTGCCCTTGGCTGACAGCCACCTGGAGATTGACTGGCTGGGGGAGGGACTGGCGAGGCAGAGAGAATGCTCACGCACCTAGCTCCCTGGAACTGTGTCCTTCACTCCTTGGGAGAACCCCTTAGCTACCTATCAGGGTGAAGGCCTCAGGATCAGGTAGGTATCCCCCAAAAGTACTACCTTTCAGATAGGAGTCTTCTAGCATCATGGCACCCTAGAAAGCCTGAGTCTGTTGCCCACAGCCCCTGACAGACCCCTGATGGACCCCTGGTGGCCCAGGGTAGCCTGAAGCTCCCACATCCCAGAACGACCTTGAAGTCTTCCCTTTACCTGGATGCTGTATGAACCTCACAGCCACCCACTCCACAGCCCCTCTTGCTCTCACATGGTAAACATTGTGGCTTCTCTTTCAAACCACATCCACCAACAGTTTCTCTGTGGCTTAGCCCCTAACACACTGCTAACACCCTCCACATTCTGCCACCCTACCTGGACATGGGCCACTCTAGATAGTTACAGGTAATCTCTACCAGATGCCCTCAAAGCTGAAGGGGGGAGAATAGGAGAGGTGGGAGCAGCCCTGGCTCTGAAGGAGAGGGCTCTAACAGCCATACCTTCCACATCAGCACCAGGTACCTAGAAACAGTCACAAAAGCCCTAGTGTCATGTGGACTTGGTTACCCACGACCTTCTCCCCACTTGAGAGGTCAGTGTGCACTCTGACCCAGAGGAAGGCTGGGTGCTTGCTCTTTTGCTGACAAGCTGCTAGTAAAAGATAGGACAGATACCACCAAGCGCCATCTGGGGTCACCAAACTGCTTCTACAACTCCGTTTTGCAAAATGACCCAATGCACCGTGGATCTTCTATAGCAAGTGACATCAGAATTCTTACATTTCCTAAGAAAGCAACAAAGCCCAGAGATGCTAAGGGATCTGTGTAATGGCACCAGCAAAGGAGCCCAGCTCCCAATGCAGGGAATCCACCCTGGATGCACTATGCTTCTTAACAAACGCAGTGCAGCAGGGGTCAGGATGCCTTCTGCATGGAGGGTGGCCCTCCTAAGCCCCCACCAACTCAGTAAATTACACCTCCCCATTTCTATGTATTAGTACCTCTCCCCTTGGGCTTGAAGATTTTTATCTCCTTTGAAGAAGAGAAGCTAAAGACCCAGAAAGCAAAAAGAAAAAAACCTCAACTGTCACTAAGCAGGTCAGAAGTCAAGGACTCCCTAAGAAAAGTGCAACACAGAAAGCAATCTCCAGGTAAGTAGTTTTTTCTTTGGGTTTACAACAACATCGCCCCCTGCTGCCTGTGGCCAGTATTACCATCGCTCCCTGGTGGAAGGATAGCCGGGCCCTGCCGGTGTGGCTCTCAGTTCCCACTCATTGCTGCTGAGATAGCACACATTCCAAGGGCACTGGCTCTTCACACCACATTCTTGACTTGCAAACTTCACATAGAACAAAAGTGTGGCTGTGCAAAGCAATAAAGTAGTTGCCTTGCCCCACGCTGTGGGCGAACAAGATTATCCCTGGAACTCAGAGCCACAGTGAGGGTCAGCAGAGCAGGTGAGACCTATCCCTGTCTCAGGACAGGGGTATGCAGCAGCTGCCAGAGAAGACCACAGTGTTCTTCCTCTGTTCCTTCAAAGAGCACAGAGAAAGGATTTTCCCTGGCTCTGACCAGTGTCTTCCAGATTCCACACCATAGAGCACACTGCAGCAGACTGGCAAGTGCGTGCTAACTGTGATTCCTTCTGCAGAGTCCCCAGAGGTGTGATTCCTGACAGCCAAGTGTGGCCAGAGGGAGCGGTCCTGCCACACCCCTAAGTTTCTCTTGGCAGCACTTACTTGCATGGGAGCAGGTGACATTTAATGAGCTATAATAAGCAGCAGGTTGTCCCTGAGCCCCAAACAGTATTACAGATAGGGAGAAAAGTTCTGACTGACAGCCTGCCTGCTCCCTCCTGCTCCTTACCTGAGATAGGAACTACAGCATCAGTTTGTGCCCAGAAAGCCTCAGTCCCGGGGAACTGGGCAAGGCTCATAAATCAAGTCTCCTCACTGGACACTTGGAAGTTGCCAATCTTTCCCTCTTGTTAATGGCCTTGGCTTTACATTCCCTCCACACAGCACCCCTCACAGAGCTAATGGCCTGCTTCAGCACTGAACCTGTGGCCAGCTCCCTCCCCACCAACCCTGACCCAGCTCTGCAGTCCTGCAGAACAAAGGGAATAATTATGGCTGTGTTTCTCAAGACACCAAGCAAAATACAGAAGAAACTGTTTACCAAAGCCCTTGTAAACCCATTGTAGAATTTACTATTTGTTTCTTCAACCTAGCAACAGTCTATGGGCAAGGGTTGGGTGTTTCTATGGAAAAATAACACAGGTCCCCAGACAACAAGAAAGATAAAATAGGCTCAAGAGGACCGAGCTTGTCTGAGTCAGCCATGTGAGAAGGGGAAGGGAGAGGGTGTGATGCCTCCCCAGGACTCCCACTACCAGGAGCTGTTCTCTGAGCTTTTGTGGAGGGGTGGGTCACCCTTAAGAGTATAGTCATCCTGCCCAGAGGAGGAAGCAGCCTGGAATAGGTGCTGAAACAGGAAGGGGACCACAAGGAAGCAGTGAATGAGGACTGGAAGGAAGACCTGGGCCAAAGTGCCACCAGGCAGTTCTGCAGGTAACTGGACCCTAGAGAAAGAGGGAGCTGGGGTCAGGACCTGAACTGCGAGGCAAGGAAGCTTGTGGACTTCAGGAAGCAGGTGAGGGCCAGTCAGAAGTCACTTCCACAAGGCTGAGAGCCAACGTGTGGGGAGGCCATGGAGGCAGGTGTTGCTGGGGTCCTGGCCTGAGTGAAGAAGGCCTCTAGTGATCCCTCTCCTGCCCCCACTCTAGGCCCCTCCTGAATCTAGAGAAACCCCCTTTCCTTGTCATTTCTTCTCCCAAACTCTTGTTTTTCACTCCCTTTCCCAAGCCATAGCCAGCTAGACACCATTAAAATGAGACAGGCCCCTGAGGCAATACTGAAGGGCTAAGGGAAACTTCTGATGGGGATACCCCTAGTCCATGGCTCTGGTAGCCTCTGCCTCTACCACACCTGCTACCCTAACCTGCCAGGCTAGGTCAGAGTCCCTGGACTCTGATGTCTAACCTGGGGGCTTCTCAGTACCTGTCCTACCTCTCTTTTCGTGTCTGAGAAGGTAGACTTTGCCTCACCTCTGGAGTTCTCTGAGGCTGTCCCAAGGTACAGGGACAAACTGGAGGGTGTTGCTCTCATCACAGATGAAGGCCACCTCTCCCCCCATCCTCCTCTGGCCCTCCTTACACACACATACACACACACACACACACACACACACACACACACACACACACACACCTAAAGCAATCTACCCCATGAGGGCTGCCATACTGCCTGGCTAAGTCATCACTGAGGCAGCAAGACAGAGACAGACTTTGTCACCCACTGAGCAACAGTGTGAGAGGAAGGGGTAGAAACAGAGGAGTCAGAGGTGGGGAAAACCAAAGAAAGATGGGGAAAAAGAGGAGCAGTGACCCCCCCAAAGAAAAGGAAGGAAGAGATAGGGTAGGTAATGTTTCATGGGAGGAATTAGAGAAACCCAGAATTCCCCATTATTTCTCCTCCTTGTGCCCAGTACATACATGATCAGGAGTCTGTGCACTGCCCCTCCATGGCTGGTGGCTGGTGGCTGGTCATGGGTCCCAAATGCTCACCCAGGACTGGGTGAGCCTCCCTGCTCTATTCTCATGGAACGCTCAAGGCTAGTGTGAGTGAGCACCAGACTCAGTGTCACTAACATGTCACTCTCCCCCCCAACATGGTTTTCCTTTGATTGGATAGTCCGTGTTGACTAAACCATCAGCCTTAGGTAATGAGTGGGTCCTAGGAAGGAACTGAGCAATTCAGAAAATAAATTCTGGGAGACTCTCCCTGACCCAAAGGTCCAGCAAGATTTTCCTGATGAATTCAGTCCCAGAATGAAAAGTCCAGAACAGCCTTGAGAGTGTCAGGTTACCTTTCTTCCCAAGAACTTTACACATATTGCCCTATTTAAAGCCACTATGTAATGAGAGCTCTATTTATAGCCCCATTTTACAGATAAGCAAACCAAGGCATGCAAAAGTTAACTGACTAAAAGAACACAGCCAATAAGTAGTTTCAAACCCAGACAGGACTGGGCTCTTGACTATCACATGAGCCCGCCTCCTCATATATCTCCGTTATAGATAACAAGACCCATGGAGCCTGGCTTGGATCCCTCAGAAGCAATCTTCCCTCACCTCTGAGGCCTGAAAGCAGTCAGAAAAGCTCCTCCAGGTGTAGGGTGCCAACTGAAAGCACCTGCTATGAGAGTCCCCCAGAAAGATCTGGCAAACCCTGAGCCCCACCTCACAAAGACAGAAAAAGCACAGTTCTTCATGCAAAACCTGAGCCATGCCCTCTGCTACACCCCCCCTCTGAAGTGCCCCAGAGAGGCCAGATGGTCACAATGGGGCGGATAGGGGACCTCAACAAAGGGCATCAGCGGGATTCCTCCAACTCCTCAGGGGCCAGGGGCCGAAGACCCCGCAATCTCCCTATCCTCCCCACTGCTTGAGGGAAGGCAGAGGCAGGCAAGTGAGGAGCTGAAGAGCTGTAGGCCATGACTCACTTGAAGAAGTCCTCCTTGCAGTAGACGCTCCCGGCCCTGGAGAAGCACCTGTCAGCCAGCTGCATCTGGCAGTCTGCACACTTGAGGCAGGAGCTGTGCCAGTGTCTGTCCAGGACCTTCAGGAT
The DNA here is from genome assembly GCA_004026605.1 of Ondatra zibethicus. Classification (NCBI taxonomy): domain Eukaryota; kingdom Metazoa; phylum Chordata; class Mammalia; order Rodentia; family Cricetidae; genus Ondatra; species Ondatra zibethicus. The sequence continues at coordinate 77,993 of PVIU01003167.1, read as the reverse complement.
GAACTTATCCAGGATGTGCTGGTTGCAGCCAGCGCACTGTGGGATCTCTACAGAGAGAGGAGAGAGACGGTGAGAGCCCTTCCACAGCCAGATCCTTCCGGGTCCTGAAATGGATGCCTCATGGACCCGACCCCCAGGCTGCCACAGTTGCACTACGAGGCAGAAGTTGTACTGAAAACATCAGCCCAACGCGAAGCTTGTTTAGGCATGGACTGAGACCATCTGGCCTAAAAGGCAAATGCTTTCAGGAGTGGGGTAAAACCACGGTCCAGGCCTGAGGGTGCTCAAGGGAGTCGCAGTAGCTTTATGAGCTGGAAAAGGAGCCATGACTGGCTCGAGCTGGATGTCCCCTGGCGATGTCCTTTCCTGTGCGCTAGGCAGGAAAGGCACATATTGGTTTTCCAGACTCCCTTCCAGCTTGGGTTCTAAGCCAGGGATGGAACCCAGGGCCTCACACATACTGGGCAAATCCTCTACCACTGAGCCACATCCCCAACTCCCAGCTTGTGTTTTGGGTTGATGGAAGTTCACCAGAGGTACTGAAGGAAACTTAAATTCAGAGCTGAGTCAAATGGATGGCGGCTGAGAAACAGACATGCGTCATATTGGTGTAGGTCTTAGCAGAGGCAACGAGGAGCTGTGGTTGGAATGCCCTCCACAATCTTGGCAAAGGCAATGAGGTTCTGAGGGTGGGCATTAGCCCTGGAAGCAGTGGGCTAAAAGTCACTCAGCACCTGGTAATGGACCACTCTCCACTACAATGGCCAAAATAGGTTCTGTTGCCTGAACTGAGCTCTAATCGCCTCCCCATCCTTTTCCTTGGCTAGGAGCTGGGACCACTACTTCAAAATCTGTAAAATGATTAGGCTTCTACAGCTGGATGACCAAATTGCACTAATGTCTCCAGTTATTTTTCTCTATGCTCTCTCTCTCTCTCTCTCTCTCTCTCTCTCTCTCTCTCTCTCTCTCACACACACACACACACACACACACACACACAGAGAGAGAGAGAGAGAGAGAGAGAGAGAGAGAGAGAGAGAGAGAGAGAGGAGGTAACAGATAGTAAGACTAAGCATCAAGGTCCTACCATTGGCCCTCCCCTAGCCTCCTCCAGATAAGCAATCGTAGGGTTCACAACCACGAGTTTCCCTTATCTGTTACAATTAATTTTTGCTAATTGTTTGCACAGTTACTCCCATTGGAAAGAGGGAGTCTCAGGGGCAGAAGTAGTGTTTCTCCCTCACCCATTAGCAGGTGCATTAGAGGACAGTTTCACAAGTCAGCAACTGTTCCAACCCTCACTACCCACACTCCCTTGAAATGGCTCCTGCGTTCCCTCCATGCTACACAATGTTGGCAAAAGTACCAAACCCAAACGGCTCGTGAATTCCGCATATTTCTCTACTCATGTCATGTTCAAGAGAAGCATACAAATTTTAAATGTTAGCATGGGAAAACATTGAGAAAAAACAACATATCAAAATCTACATAACCACTGAGATTTCACCTCACTCTCAACAGAAAGTCTGCCATGGAGAAGGGAAACCACAAATGCCAAGGAGGACATGTGTGGGAAGAGAGCCCGCTACACTGTTGATGGGAATATAACTTACTGCAGCCACCATGGAAAACACAGGGGATGTTCCTAAGAACAGACCTGATGTGCCTGGCTGTACCATTCCTAAGTACATATCCTAAAGATGTACAGATGGAACACAATGGAGACACCTCCTGCGTAGCCATGGTTACCACAGCACTGTTCACCATAGCTGAGTCATGGGATAGGCCTAGGTGTCCATCAACAGGCAAATGGATAAAGAAATTAGGGTATGAGACTAGAGAGATAGCTGAACAGTTAAGAGCACTTCCTGGTTTTTCAGAGGACCCAAGTTTGGTTCTCAGTACCTATATATCAGGAGGCTCTCAAACTGCCCATAACTCCAGTTTCAGGGATCTAATACCCTCTTCTGGCAGCTGTGCACACATGTAGTACACACACACACATAAATAAATAATATAAATCTAAAAGATAAAAGAAGACAGAGCTGAGTGTGGTGGTGCATGCCTTAAATCCCACCTCCCAAGGAACAGGAGAAGGCAGGTCTCTGAATTTGAGGCCAGCCTCAGTTACATGTTCCAGACTAGGCATAGCAGCATAGGGACACACTGTCTCAAAAAGGGGATGGGTATATTTACACAATGGAGTTTTTATTCAGTCATAAATAATGCAATTAGAACTGAGCGGATGCTAAATAAATTTTTTAAAAGATGGAGCTGGAGCAATGGCTCAGCAGTTAAGAGCTCACATAGGACCAGCGTTCTGTCCCTAGCCCATGTGTCTCACAACCATCCTTAATTCCAGTTTCAGAAGATCTAATACTCTCTTCTGACATCTGCAGGTACCAACCAGGGACATGGTGCACAGACATGCATTCAGACAAAATACTCATACAATACAATACAATTAGTAATGAATAATTAATTTTAATTAATTAATTTTAATTATTAATTATATTAATATAGCAATTATATTGAAATTATAGCTATTGTTACATTAATTTAACAATTGCTATATTAATTAATTAATACAATTAATAATTAGTAATAAAATACATCTGAAAGTAGAAGGGGACTAGGTGTGCCTGTAATTCCAGCAGTTGGGAGGTGGAGGCAGGAGGATCAGGAGTCAAGGATAGCCTGAATCACATAGAACATTTGAGGCTAGTCTGGCTTACATGAGATCTTGTTAGAAGGAAAGAAAGAAAAGAAGGAAGGAAAGGCGGGAAAGCAGGAAGGCAGGCAGAAAGGGAGGGAGGAAGGGAGGGAAGGAGGAAGAGAGAAAGAAAGAAAGGAAGGGAATAAAGGCAGGTGACTATTTGGCAAAAGAGAGTGAATGTGGGGTCAGGGAACTAGAGAGATATGGGGCAAGCAAATGTGATCAAAATATGTTATATACATGAATAAAAAGCTCACAATGAAACTCATTATGATTATTATGTACAATTAACGTATGCTGAAAGAATCTCTTGCAAACATCCATGTTCAGAGAAAGCTTTCTTGACTATCAAGACACTTACTTGAACTTAGGATATTTGCTAAACCTCATCAGTAGTCCTGTAACAGCCAAGTAGCCACTTTTTATCCAATAAGCTCCAATCTCAGCTGTCCCTTTTGGAGCCTAAGTACGGCCAGCATTTAGTGGAAATCAGATCTGCTAGGCTCTGCCTTACTCCTTGACTCCTTTCTCAAACACCAGAAGTACAAGGGAGGGACATGCGGGTGGACACTTGCTAATTGTCCCAGTTTGCATTATAGGATTTCTTTTTTATTTCTGCTTCATGGATATTTTTTTCCAAGGCAGGAAGGTGACACACACCTGTTAGCCCAGCACTTAGGAAGCTGAAGCAGGATTGAGAGCTTGAGAAATTAGGCTATATAGCAAGACCCTGTCTCAAACAAAATTAGTTTTCCTCTGTGAGAAAGGCATTTTTTAACTGGTATGTACTTACGGCAGAGTTCTAATTGCCCATGGTAGTGACTTGACAAGAGCGAAGGAAAGGACACAGGGATAACGCGTGGATTCTAGAACCAGACTGCCCGAGTTTGAACCCTAGCTTCTTCACCTCCGATAAATGACCACTCTGGAAAACTGGGGTGATGAGGCCAGTCCTGCCCCCACCCCCTGCAGGATTACTGATGAAGGAATCAGTAAGTCGGAAAAAGTCTGGAGATGGCAGGGGCACAGCCCATCCCCATGGGGTTCTCTGTGGTTACAAGATAGATGGGCACACTAAGGCGTGGAAAATCCTGCCGTGTGTCTGTGGACTTCATTTCTCCCACAAAACTCACTGCCCTCCAGTGCAGATGCAAGGAATGACCATCGTGGGGCAACCTCGAAAAGGCATCGATAGCTGCCTGCCTCAAAGTATTCATCCAGCGACTCCTGTAGTCTCTCTCTGGGGCCACCAGGGAGTGCACCCCATCCCCACAAGAGGCAGGGTGGGGTCTGGGGAAGGCTTGGGAAAAGTGCTGACTGGGAGAGACTGGAGGAGGCAAAGCACTGGGTCAAACAGCCAGGTCAAGCCAAGGCTCCAGCAAGGGACAGTGGCGGCTTCTGTCCTGAAGTGGAAGGGTTGGGTTGGCGGTAGGCAGTGATGGCTGCTCTTGCATACCTGGCAGGGAGAGGCAGACAACTCAGAAACCTTCCAGAACAAGTGAATCAAGGACAAAAGGTGCAGAGCCCGCGGGAGCTGAACGAGGACCCTGCGGGCGGGCGGGGGGTCACAGGGCAATGGCTACTTGGCTCAGTGTCCGCTGGACCAGCCACCTGCCACCGCTGGGCATGGGTTGTACTCAGCAGAGCAAGCCTAGGTCGTGAAGCCTCACCGAGGACTTCTTTGTGGAACTGAGCAAGCCAGCCGCTGGATTCTGAGCCGGCTCTCTCTTGGCTTCCCAGGCCACAGCCTAATCGTACCCAATTGTTTGGTCTGTTCTCCAAGGAAGGATAGGACTGTATTTCTCCTCCAACCTACCAATGCATGTGATGAGGGCGAGGATGCATGACCATAAAATTTATTTCGAGCAAGGTACCTAGTGGGAGACTTAATATGATGGGTATTCGAGAGCGACTACATTAGGGCTAATGTATGCAGGGAGCCGCGCCGGAGCGGGAGTGCAGAGCACAGGCTGCAGCACTGCAGGCTGACAGGCTATCCAGTTTCCAGCTAGGAGACCTCACAGCTGCTCAAGCTGGGACACCTGACCAGGGGTGGCCAGGGGAGGCACGGAAACCAAACTAGACCTTGGCTTTGGCACAAACGGAAGGTAGAGATTAAGGGCACATTTTATGTTCAAGAACCTTTCCAGATTGTATTCCAGCTGAGAGACATGACAGAGAAGGGGAGAGTTTAAAGTAAAGATAACTCAGGGTGTGCAACAGTACGAATAGTAAAAGCAAGGAGGGACGGGGTGTGGTGGACTGTAACAGGTCTCAGGTCTTAACTCCACGGTTACACAACTAAACAGGGAGGATTGTCTCAGCCCCACTTCGCAGAAGAAGAAATGTCTGCAGGGTCAGCAGTGTGCCCAGAGCCTAGGTGGGGGGGGTGAGAAGTGAGCGTAAGCCTGGCTGAACTCTGTAAGGCAGGCTAACCTGGGCCGGTGCTGAGGAGGGACTGGTCCCACCGCTCTCCACCTTACATTTCTAGACAGGAAATGGACTCTGGTGCCTACCTAACATTTGAGCAAATGCAAATATTTGAGACACAGATTTGGGATTTGTGTCATCATGGGATGGATGCCTAATGTCTATGGGAGGGCTGGGAGCCAGAAAGACCCTGTTCATGAAAATCTCTTCAGCTGAAAGGAGCTGGCTTGTTGATGGCACCTGTCAAGTTCAGACCCATCCCTCCTCTTCAGTAGGTGCTGATCTGGGAACTCAGACCCATATTCTAGGCTACACAAACCCATGGAAAATTTTCAAACAGCTACAATGACTTTTTGGTATATTGAATTATTATTATTATTATTATTGTATGTTTATGATTTGGAGAGCCTAACCAGGACAGAGGTCACGGAACCTTCCCAACAAGACAGAACTACACACACCATTTTAGAGGCTTGAGACTTTTCAGCTCTCTGGTGAGAGCAACTTCTGGCTATTTTTAGTAACATCACAAAGTCCTCCTTTGGAAACTGGAATTAAGAAGAGTCCCAGAATCACAAAAGACAGGTTTCTATCTGTAAATTCAACTCACAGTAAGAGGAGTCGTTTCATTTGAAGTGGGAGTTTTAATCCTAACTGCACAGTAAGTGTCCTGTAGTGATGGTCTCTGCAGACAGCAAACTCAGGCTTGGAAAGACAGCAGAAACTCTGGGAGAGCCAAAAAAGGGGAAAGTGATGCTGAACCACACCCCAGAGCATCCTGTGTCCTGCAGAGTGACATGGCTCAGGCATGGACTTAGGTCCAGCTGCTTGCACACATAGGCACTGTAATCACCCATGCAGGCCTCCTCCCATACAGCCACACACTTATAGTCACAATACAGAGAAACCCAATCACAGATAAACAAAGACACATCCTGTGACAACTGCACATATGCATAAGCCTTATCTGGCTGGATTCTGCCATTTTATAGAGAAATGAAGGCAGAGATAGAGTCTCGAAACTGATGTTTTGCAGAGTGACTAGGATATAGATGAACTACTGGCCAAAGGTTACACACACACACACACACACATTTACAAATACTTAAAGATACGCACATATAATCCAGATGTGTACATGCACATGGGCACAAACAGCCACCTGTTTTGCACAAATATGCACACATGTGCAGCAATGCACACAAATATGCACATATACATAGGTCAAAGCATTGTCATTTTGGTAAAAAGCCAAGCCTGAAGAGAAGTTTGGTGAAAAAAAGCCACTACTGGACCAAGGGCACTGTCCAGCAGGGTTGGCTGGGAGAGTGTGCAGGGATGACCCAGAGAACTCTGGGTGGGTGGGGAGGATCAAAACTCCTGAGTTTTGTTTTGTTTTTAAAAGCCTTTAATGCTGTGTCAAGTTTGGACCTCCCTCCATATCCTTAGGTCTACCCTCTTGCTTAGAGACGAGCCAGACCTATTATGCAGATCCCAGATATGAGCAAATAACTGAACTTCTCCGAGCTTCAGTTCTTTTCTGCATGAGATGGGAGTGACAATATGGCACCTGTCTGTTATTGCCAGGTTGTGATCACATGATCCCATGTGCCAATGAGCACAGAACAGTCAGCTCTACCATTGCCCAATAGTTAGTTCCTCCCCCATGGCCTCAGAGCCAGTCATCAACAAGGTGAGTTTACACACTTGAGGCGCATCAAGATGGCTTCAGGACTGGGGCTGATTCTCAGAGTAGTAGAGCTTTTGTCTAGCATGTGTGAGCTTCTGAGTTCAACCTCAGGTACTGTCAAGAAAAGAATGACTTCACATGTCGCCATTTCCCCAATACACCTTTCTCTCTCCCTCACTTCAAAACTCTCCTCCTCCACACCCCGACTTCAGAAACATCCAGATGTACACCTTTCAAAATGTTGTCCTGGAGGATGGAAAACAATGCAATTGCAAGACTTTCATCTCTTTGGGACAGAGAAATCTAGCAGGCTCCTCCTTAGAATGAGGGCAAATTTGCCCACCCTCGTGTGAATGGTGAAAATAGGAATGCACTCACTTTCCATTGCGTAGACAGATGAGAACCGGAGAGGCTCTAGTGAACACGTGAAGCTTCCAGCATTGTTCTTAGGAACATCTACTTATCCAAAGGACTCTAGAACCTTCCCTGGAACCCTAAGCTATTTCATTCAATCTATTCATCAAGAGTCTAGACGACCCAGAGCCTGCCCTCAAAGCTCCTGAAGTATTTGCAGGAGGGGCCAGGCCAGGCTTATTTTTCAGACTGGTCCAACAGAAAGTGGGTTGAATTTTTAAGGCTCCAATTTCTCCATCAGGAGTTTCAGGAAGCTGGCAAGTGGAAGAGACCTGAAAAGATCTAATGTGGTCTATGGCAGATCAAGTCATCCATGCCATCTTGTGATATCTAAAGAGCACCTGCCCATTTTCATCCCCTACCTCTGGTTCTTTCCACTTCCAAGAAACTTCTCTCAAGGAATCAGAGGCCACCAGTAAACATTTCAGAGGGTATGTGTTCACTAGATCGATTCTCATTCTTTGAAAAAAAAATGGTGTTTTCTATCTCTTTGGCCACAGAAGGGCAACAGGGTAGGAGGGGAAATCACTAAGGAGACTACAACACACCCAGCAATGCCTTCTAAAATGTACTTAGGAAAGGGCACCTTTCTGGGGGAAATGAATCACTTTCAGATCTTCCCGGTGGAATCACAATGCTGATGCAGGGCTCTGATGGATTTAAAGCAAGTTAGTTTGTACTGATAGGGATAATGCCCATTTGACCATGCTCTGGAGCCAGATTAACATTTTGTGAACTCTGAACTTGCAGTCTTTATGGGGCATCGCTTTAACTGCCTTGTGCACGGGCAGAGTCCACTTCCTCAGCATTGGGCTCAGCAGTGTGATGCCCAGAATGAGATTCCTCCTGGCTGCTTCCAAGAAAGGACTGTGTGGAAGATGCTTCCCCTGTTCCCTGTTCATAGACCTCACAATGCTACTCTCACTCAGTTTGGTCATCTTCTTGGGACAGCCAGGAGTGCAGAGAGTCTAGTCTCTGGTTCTCTCGGAACATTGTCACTTGCTTTCAAACTCTCATGGTCATTCCTTTATTTCCAGGCATTCTTTGAAGGAGACCATCAGAAGGTCCTGAGAATAAGGGTCTTCCCTAAGGGCAGGCACATACTTGGGAACTGAACCAGGGTAGGACCTTGTTTGTCTCCAGGACAGTTTCTGGGGCTGACTGAAGGCCATGGACTCCACTGATAACACCAAGACCACCTCCCTCTAAGACTTTTCTCCTCAAACTCTTGTATAGGTAACTCCACTGGAATAAGAAGTTGGTTGATGTAAGTTTAAAAAAAAATCAATTTGTTTATTTAAGTTTCTTTACTAACTTTTTTAAATAGGCACAAATTCATACACAACTGAATTGTGCACACTCTCTTCTTGAAAATTTCCACTCCTGCCTTACATGTAAAGAGGAGAAAACAATGGGGAGAGATGTTTAAGAACAAAGCAGAGAGCCTTTTCTTGTTTTGTTTGTTTTGGGTTTTTTGTTTTTGTTTTGTTTTGGTTTGTTCTTAAATTCTGAGCTTGGGAAAACACAATGTAGAAGCTCATTAGTTGGCTCTGGGAATGGCCAGTTCTAAAGTGTCCCCACAAGCTAAGACAGGACATACCAAGTGATAGCACACTTGACTGGCTCACCCCTGAGTTCTGCAACATCTAACTCTTATAAGCATAGATCAGAGATAAAGCTATGTTGAAATTAAATTATAGTTTCCTGCTTGGACAATTGTCTCAAAAATAAACTTTCCAATTCAAAGGTGTCACCATTACTGATGGCAATAAAATCTAATTTTCTGATCACACGCTCTCTTGTAAGTTGTCTGATAATTATGGCCTATAGAACCCAGGGCTGGTTCATTCAGCAACTTACAAAGAGGAAGTCTCAGGCCCAAGGTTCGGTCATATGAAACAAATTGTAACTAGATGCATGTGGCATTCCCCACTTTTTCCTGACTCAACTCTTTGTTACTGAAAACATTTAGTTCATTTTTATTGAGCAATTTATCGTTACTTTTTAATATTTTTATTCATTCTAGTGTGTTTTCAAGAGACACTAAAAAACTTTCTAAAATGTCATAAAATCATAAGTGATTTTCATAACCTAGTTAAAAATAATCTCAAAAACAGCATTACTAGAGGACAGAATTCTGATATTAATTATTTAAAAACACAGGGAAAGGATGCATTGAACATCATAATATTTTGTGGTGAGAGACAATGGGCAAGCCACAAAAATGCTGGAAGGAAAAATCCCAATTTAAAAATTGGCACCACGTTTAAGGTAATCATATTCTCTAGATGAACATATCTATTTTCATGCTTGAAATATATTAATCTACAAGCATCTTGTTAACTAATTCCTACATTGCCCCCTGGTTGGTTTTAAGGAATATCTTACCAACTGGAAGAGAGCTAGTCAGTCTCGGTGCAAGAAATGACCAGGGATGGTGTCCTTTCCTTGGCTCCCTTCTATTCTTTCCAGCTCTCTTTCCCCGACAGATCTTATTTGTTTACTTGGCAGTCTGAGGTCTTTTTGAAAAATCTCTTTTGTTCTGTTTCTGCTTAGCCAGTTAAAAACAAAAAACAAAAACCTCCAAACAACAACAACAAAAACCAAAACCCTAGCCACCTTTTTAATGAAAGAGTGAATTCAAAATTATTCTGGGGAGTCGGTTCAATGTTACCATTTTAAAGCTGTTATTTTGATAATATTTTCGTATGAACCCAGCAGCAAACAACTGGAATGTCATGTGTATTTGCAGAGAAAAGATTATCTTCCAGAAGACAGACCGCTGTGAAATTAGTATCCTTCACTGGGATATAAAATATTCTGGCAACTGTAAATAAAACAGAAAAATACACTAAACAAACCCGTGGCTGTCTGGGAATGCTGTAGATACATCCCTGTTTCTATTCCCCTTTCCCATCTAATCATTGCTAAATCTCCACACAGTATTTTTCTGATGTCATATTCTGTAGCAATAGCCCATATGTTTGGCAGCCTCTCTCTCATAAGAAGAAACTTCCAATTAATTTGGCTGTGAAGTTTTGCTCTATTTGTCTATCCCCAGAACCAATCTTTTACCCCCCCCATTATAATTAAAGCAAGTTATAATTTAAGGGCATCTGGGAGTGAGGTACTGCAGTAAAATATCTGTGGCTAGACCTTGCTTGACAGAGAGAAGATAATGGGGGAGTCTGGTCAAAAGAAATCTAGGAAAACAGCAGCAGAAGTGAGGGCACCTCACCCCACAGGATAACCATCCAGTCTGCCTCTAATACAGTTAACTCCAAGTATATTTTGTAAGGGAGAATCAATTTCAATTTTGCCAATTAAACCCAACCTGGCTATCTATCACCACCACCGACCTCAAAATGGTTGATACATGCACGATTTTGATGATGGCCACTATAAAACTGAGAACTACCAAAAACAAAACAAAAACAAACAATACATCTATTTGCAGCTGACTTCTTCTCCACACACAATGGTGGGAGCCAGCGCCAGGGCAGCTTCTGTCCTGCATCTGGTACCTTGTGTTCTGTTGCCGATCCTGAGGACAGGAGCTGGGTCTCACCACCCTGGCAGCTGCTGGCACACCATCTCTAAGAAAACCCCTGTGCTGTGAATTGCAGCTCAATCCCACATTCCCGCAAAGACTTCACTAAGAATGGGGAGGGGAATAACCAAGAGGAAAGAAGATCTTAAAGCCAGCCAGCCAGGTTGGGCCCTGTCTGCACACATCTGTACTATGGGCATTGCCGGGAGAAAGGCAGGGAGAAAGGCAAAAAATCGTTGCAGAGGTAAATCGAATCATCTCTAAACCCTCAGTGCCAACAGAATGCGCCTAGTGCCACCACACACGGTAAGCTGAGTCTCTCTAACCTTGGGTTTCCACAAAGTGAGTAACATCACCCATTGCTTCCTCCTCATCAGCTTAGTGCACCCGAAGCTTCTCAGCTCTGTTCTCGATAAATTTTCCTAATTGCAAGAAATGACACAAGGTCCCTTCATCCAACCCCACCCAACCTCCCCCCATCCACAAGTCTTCAATTAGAAGGGCACACGCATTTCCCAGCCAGATAGTCACTGTGTCAACCCCAAAATTGGAGTCTCAAAGGACATTTCTTAACGCAAAAGTACTCTTAATCCCAGTTAATTAATTGCCCATTCCTGCAGAACTGCAAGCGCCTGCCCTTGCTCCTCGCCTCCGCCTCCGCCGCACTGAGCGCTCTCCCACTCTCCAGCTCGTCCGCTAATGCGGGTGGTAAGTAATCGCTAATTGACTGTACTGTGGAGTGAAAGCACACTAAAATCCAAAGCGAATGGGAAATTGGGACAATGCAAATATTTAGGACTTGAGGCTGTCTACACCTGGTCAGCGGGGTCATCAGGTCACTGTTCAACTACTGTCGCCCAGGTTTTTGTCTACTCAATGGAAAGAAATTGCTTTGTGGGTTCCCCACCTCCCCCGTTTCCGCTTCACCTGCAAAAAGACTAGGTCTTAAAATAATACCGGAATTTGCAGTCAGATGTGGGGCTCAACGACGTCTGGAGGGCTCCCGAATTCCTAATCCCCACCGTAGTCAGCCCACATTCTTTCCTTAACCTCCTTTTGCCAGGTTGGAGGTGGTCCAGGCAGGTTCGGCCGGCCGCGTGCCCTCCCCCTGACTTCCTGCGGTTTTATCCTTTGCCTGCTTCTTTCCTAATAATTCTTTATCATTTGGCACACAACTCTTTAGAACACGTTGCTCTCGTTATATAAAAGTAACTACATTTTTTTTTCTGTTAAAGTTCAGGCTAGGAAAAGGCGATCCTGGAGTAGTGCGGGATGAAACCTGTGCCTGTTCTTAAGCCAGGCGCCGCCTTCTGGAAACGTGTGTGTCACCCACGACCGGCGCAGGCTCGCCTTCCCGGGCTTGGAGTTACCAACTGGTCGGCCACAGACCTAGCATCACCTACTGTTCATCTACAACCTTGCTTTCCCCCTCGAGGCTGCGGGGTTCCAGCCCTCTCAAGTCCCCAGCAAGGGGGACTCGAACCCTGTGGAAGGTGCGTGTCGTGCCACTCGGCTGCGGGCCGCCTCCCTGCTGCTCAAGGAAGCAGTGACTTTTAGAAGGCGAACAGCGCTTTTCGCTTTCCGAGGACTGGGACGCCCTGCCAGAGTTCCTGGCGGGCGCCGCCCTGGGGTGCTGTCTTTCCCAGAATTGGGCGCGAACTCTGCACGGACAGCACAGATCACAACTCTGCTTCTTCGGCGCCGCGCTCGTTCTAGCACCTGCCGCTCCTTCCCTCGTGGACAGAGTCCCGGCCACAGCTCGGAAGCAAGAAGCACGTCCCAGGCCCGGCCACCTTCTCGCTTGGGATGCCAAAAGGAACCCAGAAGGGGAAGCACGCACGGACCGACGGTGGAGGCGCTACCAGGCGCTGTAATCTCAGACGACCCCGTCCTTGTCCCACTCAGGCCGGCGACCTCGACCTCTACCTCGCTCTCCCGAATGCAAGTCCCGAAGAATAATCGTGGTGGCACCTGCCTGCATCCGCGAGTGTCCCCCAAACCCGGGGTATAAGTCGAACTCACACTTTTAGGAGCACGCGCCGCCTGCAGGTGCGTGGGGAGGAATCCTAGCCCTGTCGCCCAGGCCACCTAAGCCCACGGTGCTCACAGGGCAGTGAGAGGTCACGCGGGTAGTGCTAACTGACCCAAACACGCACTCCCGCCTAACACCACTGCAGCCAAGCAATTAACCAGTGCCTAATTAGAGCCGGATTTCTTGCCTCACTTTCTACTATGCGACTTCCCGGGACATTGAGGAACTGCCGTACGCAGACCTTTGCCCTCCACCCCCTTCACCCTCTCCACCACCGCGTCCCTGATGAGGGTTAATCGTTAAATCTACAGCCTGGGAGGAAGGGGCCGCGTGACTTTCCAAATTTCCCTCTGCTCTCACCGCCATCCGAAAAGTGACTGCCAGAGCCGGCTCAGCCCCTCATGCTCTAGGACACCCGTTGTCCTTCCTAATTTAGATCTGCTGCGATCCCTCGGGTTTCTTCACATTTTCTTCCACTCCCAGGACTGGCCGAGGGCTGGACAGGGTTCAGTGGTTAGGGAAGACAAAACACGACTCCCCAGGCTTGAGGCGCTAGCGGGGATAACCAGCCTGAGCAGCAAAAATAAAACAGGCTCCTCTTGAATGTTTGTTTTGTTTTGTTTGTTTGGTGAGAATGAAAGGGGTCTATACCGCACTGTACCGGGTTGAAATTCTGTGTCGGAATCTGTTGACTTATCCCACGTATACATTCAATTTTTGGGGTCTTCCTCCCGCCGGAAGACAAAGCAGAAATGGAGCGGGGAGAGCTTCCCAGAGAAGTCCAGATCTGGAAAATGAGGTCCTTCACCCCAAGCCAGAAGTGGGGATAGTAAACGGGGGTGGGGGAAGGAGGGGCAGTTGTATTCCGGACTAAACCGTCTGGGGCAGTAAAGCTATGTACCTCAGCGAGTCTCTGGGAAGCGAACGAAGGCAGTGGGGCCCTTCACTGAAGACCCTACGAAATGTAGAAGAGTCGCTTCTTGCCACTGTTTGGCGAGTCTAGAGGGCTCACAGTCTTATTTCTGAAGAGAAGAAGGGAGCAGAGATGCTGTTTCTGATTTTACCACCGCGGCCACTCAGGACGTCTGGTCCTTTATCTTCTCAGGCGGCGGTTTCCCCACTTCCCCGCCAGCAAACCCCGGATTGTGGGTGTCCTTCGCCCTTACCCTCAATGCCAAGCAAGACAAATTGGAAGAGGGGTTGAAACCCGGGGCAAAGGGCAGCCAATGCTTCCCCACCTACCTATGCATCTGACTTTTCTAATTGTTCTTAGTGCGGGAAAGGGGCCAACCGGACCCAAATGTGTGGCGGTGGGAACTGAGCCGCAAAGCGCTCATCATACCTGAAGGCGCTCCCCGGGGCAGGTCCTGAGAACTCACCGGCCACAGTCCCAAGCCCATCATCACCGTCCCCAGAAAGACACCTACAGGGAACCCTTTCAAAAGGGTCCAGAAAATGACCTCGCGGGTGTCATTAAAGGAATCCGAGTTGTGGTTCGGAATTCCTTGGAAGGCATCGAGGGGGAAACTGGGACGAATGGGAGATTTAAGCAAGACCCTACTTCTCTACCCCAGGTTACTTTGGGTATCACGGCCAGCCTTCTTTCTTCAGAATCTTTTGTAGCCAACCTCTGGACAACCGCTGGTAGAGGCACAGTTTATCAGAGAAGAGCGCCGGGGTGGCATCCCGATCTGAGCTGCGGGTGCCGGGCAGGAACCTCTGTGGGGCTGAAGCACAAAGGGTACCTCTGTGCAAACAGGAGCCTACCTAGGGACTGGCCTGTGGCAGAGTAGAATGTAAGAGCAATAGTGTCTTGGGCAGACCCTGAAGGGGCAGAAGTTACTTACTACTCCAGTGGAACACTTTCCTGAGGGGAATGTGTTTTTTGGGGGGGTGTCTCAAACAGACAGCCCCAACCCTGGATTTAAAGTCCTAAAATGTCCCTAGAGTCCTGGGCATCACGGGTACCTAGGTTAGGGATCTTTACATTGCTCCCCAGTACTCAGTTCACTGTGGTTCTGAGAGATGGAACAGTAGACAGCATCTGTGAGGAAGAGAGGGTCCACTGCCTGTGAAGAGGCTTTCTATGTTATATCTTTTCCAGGGCTTGAGAGAGTTCATAGGCCTGGGGTTACCCTTTTTTTCCATCATTCCCAAGGATGTATCTCATATTCTTCCAGCATGATAATTCTTAGATTGTTAAGCCCTACCACCCAAGGAAGAGTAGAATTCCTTTCCCTTCCCTACCCAAGTCACAGCTAAAAGCTGGTGGAAAGATCTACTTGTGAGGTGAGATACTGGGCTGAGAGGAAAAAAGTCCTGAAGTCTTCAGGGATTGGACTCTTCAGTCTTGGCCAGTGCCTCCTACAGTCTACCTCCTCTTTTCTTCCACTGAACCCAAGAAAGACAAAAGGAAGGGCTGACCGCCCCCTCTTGGTTGGTTTTGCCTTTGGTAGCCACTCTTCCTTTCTCTCTTCTGGCTCCCTCCCCGCTCTCTGTCCAGAGTTCTTTTCTTTACCTCGTTAAGTTTTCCACAGTATAGGCCCAGACTCAGAGCCTTAGCAAAGGGTATGAAGCCAAGGTGATGGCCATGTCTTTTAGCAAAGCAGGTTCCTGACATTCAATATCCCTGAGCAAAGGGAACAAAAGTCAAGACAATATAAATTTTGCACATGCCAAGAATGAACCATTGCAGGAGAGTCCAGAATGCGTCTGTGGACCTAAGTCATTAGCATACAGGTGCTTTAAGTGCGGAAGGAGGGCGGGAGTCACGCCCACACATCCTTTCTCCATTCACAGGCCGCTCTTACTCCGGCAGAAAAGCCAGAAGTAGTTTAAGGACTTGAGCACCTTGGCCAGGGCTCACCTTTCTGTTTGTGCAGGAGTTGTGCACGGTCTCCCTGTGTGGGCTGATGGAAGCTATCACCAATGCTGCCTACAGAATATTTTAACAGTAAATTTTCTAAGGTGCAGCGAACTTTGAAACTGCCAACAGGTGACGAAAAAACACTGTAGGCTACAATCGAGGAACAACCTAAAACAGGCTCGAATGGAGCTATCCCTTCCAGTTTCTTCTCCAAAACTTTCCAATAAAAAGACCTGGCTGGACAGCCTGCCGTGAGCTCTGCTGGGACAGAACCCCTGTGATGGAGAGTCGGGGCACAGGAGGGCGCGCTGCTGCGCCCTAGTCATAGGTAGTGTCCATCCCCGAGTAAGCCTGTGCTTAAACCCCTAGGTGGAAGTCTCTTGACAAGTCCAAACGAGGAAACCCTTCATCTCTCTAGAATGGCCAGGGGTACCTAGCCCAACTCAGCTGTTGGTGGGTCAAGAGGTAACCAGGAGCCCGCAAGCGCGCACTAAGCTTGAGGACCTGTCAGGTCTCTGTACAGATTCCTTCTCTTTGGCTTTCTGTCTAGAAGTCAGAGGCACGGACAGATTCCCTCCCGGAAAATCTCTGCCATGCACTGCACTCAGCCTTACATACAGAGAAACCTGGGGCGAGCAACCTGTCCGAACTTCTTGGCCCTTGCTAATTGCAGGCGCTGGAAGAAATCGAAACATCAAGCAAAGCGTCCTCATGTCTAAGTCTCTCCCTCTTCCAAACCCGCTCCTCGAAGACTGCGTACCCTCGCCTAAGCAAACGCTGACCGCCCAGTCCACAACTTCGTTCCAGAGCTTCTGGCCGCTGCATTCCTCGGCTAGCTGGAATGTAAGGAGTGAATTCGCTCACTGAGAGCGATCTGTCGGCGGCGACACAGGAGGCGGGTGCCTCGGGCAGCAGCGGCTGGGGAACTTAACCAGGTGCTGAAACTACCAAAACCAAGTGTGTGGCAGGGGGCTTATGCACAACTAGCCCCAGGGACCTGGGACGCACTCTCCAACTTCCCGCCAGCTAGGGTGAAGTTGCACTAGCGGTTCTAGAAGCTTTGGCTATTACCATGGAGGATAATCATTTGGGGGGGACCACTTTTGCCCTCGGGCCTGGCCTGTAGCACAAAACCTCTGTTGTCCCCAAACAGCATCTTCCCCAGGGTTCCCATAAAAGCAACGGGCCAAAGATGCTACTTTCTGTACCCTTGGACCCTCCACGAACAGTAACCAGGAAGCTTTTATATTCGATCCCAAACAGCCAACAGCCAAGCCTTTCAAACATAGACGGGTACCCCTGTTCTGTGACCGCCTCTGCGTCCCGACCCCTCCCGGTCAGTGCTACAAGCCGCGTCCGGCCTGCCCAACCTGCTGAGGCTGTTAGCTGTCTTGTTATCAAATTAAATCAGCGAGAAAGGGGGGTGTCTTACGTTGCATCGGCACACCGAGCATCTCCGGGAGCCCCTTGACAGCCCCCTCCGCGGGGACAGCCGCGCTCTGCATCATCTCGGAGCCAGAGGCAGCAAGTCGCAGTCTACTGAGATCTCTCGCTCTCTCCCTCTGGCTGGATTCGGAAATTTGAAAATAATAATAATAAACCCAACTAGGCCGCTGAAGTCACAGTGGAAGCCGAGCCCTCCGCCTCCCCGGGAGGACTCCACAGGCTGGCCGGCCCCCTCCCCCCGCCAGTCCTCAGGCTGTTTCAAATCCCTTTGATCTCGCTCTCCGGGGCTGGTGCACATCCCGGGTTGAGGAGATGCTGTTGCTGCAGCTCTGGCTTTTTTCCCCTCCTCCCTCCCCCGCCCTCTTGTCTCCCCCTCCCCCTCCACCCTTCGCGTGCCGGCTGCCCAGGAGGCCGCGGTCACCCAGGCATTTTGATTCATTCACACTGCAGGAGCGGCCGTGACGTCGCTCTCCGCAGGGAAGCCCGCCCTCCAGCTTGTCCTCCCAACCTGGCAGCCGGCTGCAGACCCTCGGCTGACCAGAGTCGGGGGCGGAGAGGGTGGGGAAGTCCAGTAGCCCCAGAGTCCGTTCGGAGGCGCTGGAGGGCGGGGCCGCTCGGGGCGGGGCGGGGCCTCGCAGCCCCTCCCCCACCCCACCGTGTGGGCTCGCTCCCCGGTGTAAATATTGCGGCGGGTTGGGTCGGGGCAGCAGGTGGTCCCGGAGCTCGGCATCTGCGTCCCGCAGGTTTCTGCGGGGTTTCGGGGATTCCGGGCTAGTCCTCAGCATCCTTCCTGTAGGATTCAGGGGAGGGTCGGGATGGGGTAGGGCCTCGCGGACCCTCGGTTGGCGCTCTGGGTTCCCAGCTTCTCCACCCGACCGAGCGTTTTCTGTAGCTGGTTGATTCCGTACATCCTCCACTTCCCCCGCCCCTTTTTCCTGGCCCATTCCTTTCCGGCCGGTACTAACCAGACCCTGCTCCCTCTCCTCTGCGTCTGGCTGAGGCTGGGCCAGGGACAGCCTGTACTCGGACGGGAACGCGCGAGTCACGCAGCGGGCGGCCGCAGGGCCGGGTGCCGGAAGGCGACCTGGGCCCCGCCTGAAGGTGGCGGGGCGCGGGTCTCCGTGGGCGCCCACTCAGGCCCCGACCTCCGCCACAGTTGGCACTCTCACCGCCCAGGGTCCAGTCCTGACCCCACACTCCCCGCAGCGGGACCTGGTCTCCAGGCCGCTGCCACCCAGATCCGCCTTCTACTAGCTCCCAGAGACCACGCAGCGGAGCCGGCTGCTACCGCGGGCGCTTTGAACGATTCCCGGCCACGTGTGCGCGGGGCAGAAGCGTGCACACGGCCCCCGGGGGCTGACCAGCGAAAGGCGTGCAATGTTATTGTGCTTACAAGACACACGAGCGCGCGCGCACACACACTCACACTCACACACACACACACACACACACACACACACACACACACACACACACGAATGCGCGCGCTGAAAGCTAATTCTCTATGTTCATTCCCGGAGGAAATAAAGCAAGGATCAACGAAGTCTCTTCGAAGTCGCTAGCACTTTTCCAGACACTCCTGACCGTGGGCGTGGGAAACCCACCGCGTCAGCCACCTCGACACCACCATCTCTAATTTAGTTACAGGACTAGAAGTCAGATGTGTCTTTCCAGCCTAATGGGATCCCTCATGGGCCGGAACAGGAACTCATAATCTTCCTGGGAATTAAAAAAACAACAACAACAACAACAACAAAAAACCCTATTGGTGTTTTAGGGTTGGTGCTTGAGGCGGAACATAGAACTGTAAGAGGAGGACGTGACTGTGCGTGCTACTCAGTCTCCAGTGTGGTTATAGTGATTTCTATGGGTCCTGCCACTAACTAGTGTCCTGTCTTGCTGTCTCTACAAATTTAGAGGAAAAACTGCGAGGGGGCAGGGGAGGCAAAGCATCTGGTGATATTTTAAATGTTTACCAAAATGCTTTCTATAGACATGCACCTGGTAAATAAACGCGGTGAGATGCCAGCTTCATTAGCAACCAACACAGGGAAAACAAAGCAGTGTGGTCCACACCCCTCCCCTTTTTAAATCAGTTTGTTTGTTAAATGACCACCTGGGAGGAAATTGGGAATTATTTGGTAAGGGTGTTTTTAAGTAGTTCTCTCACGGATACTGCTGGTGTCTTTATGAACTCTTAATATCCGTTTGGAAAGAAATTTAGAGATATTTATCACATCCATAAAGTTTTCCTACCTTTTAGCTCATGTAGTTCCATCTTTGAGTGTTTAATCCACAAAAGTAACCTAGAGTATTTTTAAAGGTTCATACATGAAAATGTCTACGGCAGCATGATAGCTGGGAAGGGAAAATGACCTAAATACCCAACAGAAGAAAATAAGTTGGAAAAGTATCGTAAGTAATCGCTGAAATTAATTATAAAGTCCAGCAACATGGGAATGCTGTGACATCCGGTAAAAAGTTAATTAAAAAAGTAGGGGTAACACCCATTGTTGGTCCGGGTGTGAAGAAGATGGGGGGGGCGAGTGAAAAATATAAATGTCTTCTAAGGGCATTTTGACAATAGTTGTTTTGCACAGTTAGGGATAGAATTCAGGGCGTTGCACCTGCTGGGCAAGTAAGCATGGGCTCTACCATGAAACTGTATCTCTAGCCTAGGGCAAGACATACCCTAAAAAATGCCATGCCTATAGAAATGTATTCAAAGAATGTGATTAAGAATGTTATGAAGACATAGTTACAAGCCCTTTGCACTTTTAAAAAGAAAATTACATAGTGGTTAAGAGTATAGCTCAGTCGTAGGTAGAAGACACAGGATTTGATTTCCAGGAAAAGAAAAAAGATGAAAGGAGGGGAGAAAGAAAGAGGGAGAAAGAGAGAGACACAGGGAGTGATTTATTCAACACTATAGGGTTACTGAATAAATTAGAGCAAACTGAATGCTAAGAAGTCACTAAAAATAATAAAAGAATATCTGGTAATGTAGAAAATGTTGGCTCTATATTAGAAAATGGGGAAAGAGATTATAAAGCAGTATGAATTTAAGAACTTTAAAAATCCTAACTAGAAAAATATGCTAAAATATAAAAGTGATTATCTCTATAGCAGATGATAGTTTATTTCATTCTTTTTACCTCCTTAAAAGTTTTCTCAATAAGAGCATTATTTTACAAATCAGGAAAAACTAATAAAATTGCTTTTAAAAAAACAGGGGAAAACCAGAAAGGAATATATCAAAATAC
This sequence comes from Ondatra zibethicus, assembly GCA_004026605.1. Lineage (NCBI taxonomy): Eukaryota > Metazoa > Chordata > Mammalia > Rodentia > Cricetidae > Ondatra > Ondatra zibethicus. Next base: position 57,586 of record PVIU01003167.1, on the reverse strand, counting down.
TATTCAAAAAATCTGTTTTCAGAGTATATTAGAGAAATGTATTATGAAACAATATTTTTACTTTATAGATTTTCTGTTTATCACTATATTTTTCAATAATATTCATAAAGGATATCCTATGAAATGAAATGTACAACAAATATAGTAATTCCTAACATGTACAGGACGTCATGTAACCAGGACTGACCATGCTCCTGCTATGTAACTGAAAATGACTTTGAATTTCTGATCCTAACTGCCTCTCACCTTCTAAGTGCTGAGGTTAGATGTTAAAGATGTTCACCCAAATTCTTCAATCCACTCCCCACCTCTACCCCCCACCTCTGAGACAGTGTCTCATTTTTCAGCCCAAGCTGGCCTAGAGTAACACTATGTAGCTCAGGCTAGTCTCAAACTTGTGGAAATCCTCCTGCTTTCAGCCTTCTGTGTAATTATAATCTAAAAGTATATTTTAAGCCAGGCAATGTTGGCACATGCTTTAAATCCCAGCACTCAGGAGACAGAGGCAGGTGGATCTCTGAGTTTGAGATGAGCTTGTACAAAATGAGTACCAGGACAGCCAGGGTTACACAGGGGAACCCTGTCTCAAAACATCAAAAATAAATAAATAGAATAATATTTTAAATCATCCTCTATAACTCTTGTCCCTCTGGTATAAACTGCCTGGGCACTGCCTACTGCTTGTTTGTAGGGTACTGGTCAGTCACTAAGTAGGGGATAAAGTGTCCTGGTGCTGGGATAGGGATTCTCCTGACCTGGTACTGATGTAGGGAATGCCATTGTCACTTCTGTCCCTTGACAGAGATCTTGAACCTGTGGACAGCAGTCTTTCAATGCCGTCAGCACCCCCAAACCTACCCATAATGTACCTCAAGCCAATAAATACTCTCTCCCTGGGCATTTGTCCCTGGTACGAGTTGGGTCTTGTTCCCAAGGTTATTACATTTCACTTCCCTTTGGAGGACCCCGCTTTCGCATCTGCCAATAGGGAAACATTAGTTAAAAGCTTTCCTTAAACTGAATGTTTAGCATCTAGCGCAGATGGCAGTGGCAATAACAACTGGTATTTATTGAAAGTTTACAACTGTACCCAGCACCATGGTAAGTACTTCCACCTGCGCACTGCCGAGTTTCCCCACCACAAGCCAAGAAGTGGTGCTTAGTGGATGAACACAAGGGCCAAGAGGGACTAAGCAGCCTCGCAGTGCCCTGCCCAGAATGGGAGAATGGCCAACTCCTGCAGAGCCCCAATATGGAGAAAGGCCCAGAAAACCCTGGGTAGGAGTCAGAATTTAGGCCTCTATTTGATTTAGTCACCTTTTCTCACCAAGCACCCAGGCTGGAACAACACTCCTCAGAGCCAGCCACCTACTCTCAGAGCCTATCTTTGGGCAAGGACTAAGTAATGGTGGCGTGGCTTTCCTTGGGTCTGTCAGAGAAGTTAGCCAGCACAAAGAATCTAGTACTTTCTCGACATTTAAACAATACATTTCTGGGAACCAAATCTAACATGTCAGTGGATCCGATTCCAAGGGGGGAGAAATCCAATTTGGGAGAACGATGATAGCTTGCAATTTGTCTAGCACTTACATTTCACAAAGGTCCTCCATGTAGTTTATCTCATTTGCTCTTCAACATTACGCTTGGACTTGGGTATGATTATCAGGCATCAGAGAGGTTAAGTGGTTTGCCTGAGGTCACATAGCTAATAAGCTGCAGAGCGGACTGGAAATTAAATCCAGCCTTTTGACTCCCAATCTGGTGCTCTTTTGGCTCTTGCAGATTTGTGTGTCTTCTCACCCTCATGTTTTAGGAGTTTCGTGGAGTGAGCAGGCTCGCCCTTCACAGCTAGGAATCCTAGCCGTTTTCTCCACCGAGAAAAAGAATCGCACTGCCCCTGCTCCCCTGTCACCCATCTCTAATCATCTCCTTGTCCTCATTCCTCTCAAGCACTTTTATCATTTGCATTTTGAAACTGTTTCCTTAATTATTCTGCTGCTGTTGCAAACCTGCTCTCCCCGGCTTTGTGGCATCCTTTGATTTATCTCTGTCTGGATAACAGCTCCCCAATTCTCCTCAGGGAATTCAATTTTCATTCATTTTTCTGTAGGACTAGATTGATATAGACCCTCTGCCCCGGTCCATATTACTCATCCCGGCAGAGAGAACCAGGGAGACCAACCCTCAGTCCAGCCCCCAGGGAGCGTCTGTCTTGTTCTGGGAGTTGTGAGGAGTCCTCCAATAAAAGGACAGGGGCCTTTGCTCTTCCGCATCTGTCCACCCAGTCCTTCCAGTCATTTGTCACTGGCCCTTTTGTGGACCCACCACTTTGTCATTTGTCTCCTTCTCTTCCCAGAACCTCAAAGGGATCTCTCCCAGCCAGGATGCTGAGCAGAAGGCCATCCCTGCTCCTCATAAACCTGCTCCATGTCCTTGACAAAGAAACTTAAGGGACGTGGGAAAGACACAGTCCTGCACTTGGACATTTAATTCTTACTCAGTAAGTAACTGAGAAGCAGGACAGGGACACTAGGATTCTTCGCAGAAACAGGAAAGTAGCAATTGTTGTCAACGTTGTTCGGAGCGCCCCTCTCTGCTGCTTATTTAATCCTCACAGATCTTCCCAGGCAGACTATTGTCATACAGACAAGTGACGTGGAGCACAGAGAAATCGAGGGACGTCCTTCAGGTTGCACAGGTGGTGAGCATATATATCCAGGTAGGCAGGCTCCATCCTTACCAGCTACCAAGTAAGTCTCTTTTGAGGATCACTGGGCATGGATCCATGCAGGGCACAGGACTCCACAAGGCTAAGGCTTCTAAGAACCATCTCTGCAGTCGTCTTACCCTAGGAACCAAGTACAGGCAGGGACTGGGCAGTAAATCTGGGGAATGTCCGAGTTAATCATTTATATGTCTCTTCAGAAAACTAGATTACTAGATCATTCTCTTGGGCATTCACTGGGCACCTGCTATCTGCCAGACCCATGGTTGGCCCTGGAAAGCAGGGACCTGGGGTGCCCAGGCCATAGCACACTTTGAGAGCATGGAAGTCCAAAGCTTTCTTTGAGAGCACGCCTGTGCAATGAAGTCTACAAAGGTCTCCTGAGCCTTCTGCCTTCTTTGCCTCCAATGGAATCAGAACTGGATTAAGTAGCAGGCTGTGATTCTCAGCATTCAAATCTCAATTTAAATATTAGCCATCCTAGGGCAATTGATGGAAAGTTCCTGGCTTTTCTGACTTTTCATTGGCTAGCTAGGAATAAAAGAACTCTCTTTGCGTAGCTATCCAGACCACAGAGGAGCACCTCTAGAAATATCAGTTAACATCACAACTGGACCCCTCTCTAGTATCTCCCCAACCCCAATTTTTCTTATCATATGCTTTTGAGAGAAATTAGAGGACAAGAAATTCTCCTGGATTTTTAAATATTTTTTTTATTTTCATTTTATGTGCATTGGTGTTTTGCCTGCATGTATGCCTGTGTGAGGGTGTCAGGTCCCCTGGAACTGTAGTTACAGAGAGTTGTGAGCTGCTATTGGGTGCTGGGAATTGAACTCGGGTCCTTTGGAAGAGCAGCCAGTGCTGTTATGCCTTATGGATTTTTAAAATTTTTAAAAGGATCACATCTATACCAGGCTGGCTTAGAACTTGCTATGTAACTGAGGATGACTTTGAACTTCTGGTCCTGCTGCCTCCACCTCCCCAGTGGAGAGATTACAGATGTGTGCTCAATACATAGTTTACTCAGTGCTGGGGACTCAACCCGGGATTGACCTACATGCCTAGCCCTCCTGTATGTTCCTGACTGAAGACTAGAATTTGGGAGATCACGGAGTTGACCCCACGGTCATGGACATTCTTTGTCTTTCTCCTTTGGAGGTAGAGACTTGTTCTTTCCATTCATCCCATGGTCAGTGTGCCCAAGTTCCTCCTTGGGCAACATGTCACTGTCTTGCAGAAGCTCCTGCCCCACCATGGAAACGGCCACTTTTACCCTTGCTTGATACAAAGGGAACAAAAAAATAGAGCTGGGCAGCGCATCTTCTCTCCAGGGTCTGTTGTGCTCTCTCTGTTGTGTGTTTTCTGAGTTACTTCATGCCCATGTTTACTTGAAAATTTGGGGGTTCCAGATACCTTCAGCTGAGCATTCGTCCCCTCTTTATCTCCTTCTTCAACCTCTGGAACTCAGTGACTCCTGAACTCAAGAACAATCCAAGGAACCAGTTTGCTAAGAGCCCTTGCCCCTCTTTCCTCTCCTTTTTCTCACAGGGTGGTATGATTCTTTCTAAAGAGATCAAAACTCAAGAGGGCCGGGGGTTGGTCACAGAGGTTCTAAGGGCCGGATCCAGTTCCTCAGCTCCTCGAGAGGACACTGCCCATGGGGAGGAAGAGGAGAGGAGGCCCAGTCTGGCAGAATTTGAAATAGCTGCAGGTGTCAAAATCAATCTATAAAACAAGCCCTTCATTATCTTGGAGAAAGATTTTTTTACTGGAGAAGCTTAACTCAGCAGTTTCCTCTTAGGAGCTGACTTACAACCAAAAAGTGTAGATGTGTTTGGTGTGTGCAGAGGTAGCAGGAAAAGGCCCAGGAGGTCTGCGAGAGGAGAAGCATGAGTCAGAAACCAGATTCCTGACACTGGAACCAGATGGATTTCAGTGTCGATGCCAATTCAGCTCACTGTTGGAGGGTCAGTCACTCTGAGCCTTTACTTACCTGTTTGTGAAATGGGGTTGTCATAATTCTAACCTGAGAGTATCAACAAAGGGAGGCAGGCCTGCTAGGGCTACCCCCCTCCCCCATGGACAAATGCAACTATCTTTGGTGTCCAAGAACAGGGAACAAAGCAGATCTCATGACTTGGCCATCACTTTGCATGACACTGACTTGCTATGACAAGCTTGCTCTAGCTCACTAACATGGCTGCTTGAAAAACCAGTCAGCAGAGAAGGGACCAGGACATGGGGACTGTTGTAACCTTGAGCAATCAAGGAGGAAATGTTGAGAGTTTAGGGGTAGGGGTAGGGAAGGGACATTAATCTGCAGAGAAGGGACCAGGACATGGGGACTGTTGTAACCTTGGACAATCAAGGAGGAAATGTTGAGAGTTTGGGGGTAGGGGTAGGGAAGGGACATTAATCTTGGCTCTACTCATAGCTGAGTTTTGTGGGTATGGAGAGTTAAACTCTCTAAGCCTGGTTTCCTCTGCTTAAACAGGTTAATACTCAGAAAAAAACTAATTGTTGGGGAAATCATACGTGATCCTGTATGAGAACATTCTAGCATCCCGTATCCCTTCAGACATCCCTATTCCTGTAATCATATGGGGGATAATTGAAATACTATGGGTTCTGGCTCAGTAGGTTTGAGGCCTGTGATTCTGTCTTTCTAATGGCTTTCTGGGTGATGCCAGTGCTGCTGCCTCTCGGGTCACACTGAATGCATCCTCCTTGAGGACTCTGCTGCACTGTCCACCAGTGGACACTGACCACATGTGGCCATGAAGCACTGCAACGTGCCTAGTCAGAGCAAAGACGTACTATAAATGTAAATTATGCATGAGATGCTGAGGGCTTAATAAAGAAAAAGAATGAGGAGCAGTTCATTAAGATTTTTTTAAATGTGTGAATTGCAACAATTTTGGATATATTGTGTCAAATAACATTTGCTGTTAACATTAACTGCATCTGTTTCTTCTTTTAGCATGGCCGATAGGGAATATAAAATGACTACATGGCTGGCATTTCCTTTGGGCAGTGCTGTTCTAGGCCTTTCTGATTTGCATGGGGCTGTACATACTCATGTACACCCAACACATACATAGGCAGGCATGGAGCAGTCTCTCTCCTCTTAGCACCTAGCCCAGCCTCTAGCAATCAGTTAAGGACTAAGCATTCACCGGGACAGATGAAGGGGGAGGATGCCTACAATGCTGCCCTAGGAGCAGAAGGAGGAGGATGCCTACAATGCCGCCCTAGGAGCAGAAGGAGGAGGGTGCCTACAATGCCGCCCTAGGAGCAGAAGGAGGAGGGTGCCTACAATGCCGCCCTAGGAGCAGAAGGAGGAGGGTGCCTACAATGCCGCCCTAGGAGCAGTGGACCCCACACACTGAGCAGAGACCCCAGCTGCACAAGATGGCCGCAGGAGCTGAGCAGGTGGCCAGCCTGAGGAATGACTGTCTCCCCTGTGCGGCTGACCCTGACCCACTCCCCATCCATTCTGTCATCCTCGGTTCCACCCTCTGCCCTTTTCAAGGTTTGGACAGCAGAGAAATAGGAATTCCAGTGCTCTCACCCCAGAGCGACTAGATAAAGAGCACAGGCCAGAGAGGACCCTCTAGGACCTGCTGAAGAGGAAGGCGCATCAGCACCCCTGCCTCCCTGAAACCCACACCCCCTCAGCTAACCCCAGGACCACACCCCTCTCTTCTGTTCTCTCTCCCAGGTCACATCATCCTCTGGGCTTTTCTCTGTGGTCCTGAGCCCCATCCTTGTTGTGACTAGGGGGTTCAGGCCAGTGGGGACCTGCCCAGAACTCTATGATCCGGTCACTCAAGAGGTGGGGCTGCAAAAGGGAGTTCAAGTCAAGGAAGAGGAGACTTCTGAAGATGACCCCATGCACATCCAAACTGGGGTTCCCACACCTTCTAAGACTCTCGGAGACCCAGAGTTAGGCTTCAGGGTACCACAGTGGGGTCAGAAGTGGGGGACTCTGTCATAGGGACAGCTAACCTCAAGAGCAGCTCTGGTGAGCCAGAGGACCCCCAGGGCTCTGGGCAGCTGGATCACATCCCAAACCGCAGATCTCTGAGACTATCTCTGTCCCCTCCACTGAGGATGTGTGGGCCACACCCTCCCATCTCCATGTCTTCCACACCCCTTCCTGACCATTGTGGTCCCAAGCCTTTCTCACTCAGCAGGACAAAGGGAATTCTGGACCCACGTGAACTTACCAGAGGTCAAGGGAAGGATCTGTCTCCATGGCGTGGGCTGGGGGCCCTGACGGGAGCAGCTGTTCTCCCTGCTGTGGAAGGGAGCCAGAGCCAGGAGAAGTGAATGGGATCCCCATCCAGGGAGGGATGTGGGGGTGATCACGTAGCGGGACAGAGCACAGAGGAGCCCTCTCCTCTTTCTCTGGTAGAAGGCTCTCTGCTCCCCCTCATAAGCTGGGAAAGTCTGGTCTGCCAAGGGGGAGGGTAGCAGAGGGACTGGAGACCGCCTCAGAGAAAATTAAATTGCACTTGAGGGCAAATTCTATTAGGGAATAGAGCCTGTCTCTCAACAGCCTGTGTCCATTTAGGTGATTAGCTAGTCCCAGCACCTCCACCTAGGGCTGGGCCAACTCAGTCCCTCTGCCTGGGGTACCAGGTGGGTGGCCTCTGGGGACCCAGCATCCTTCTCTCCAGTGCCCCAGCATGCTCTGTGAGCACCCCTCCCTCACCACGCCCAGTGCCACAGGACCTTTTGAAGGTAGCGAAGAGTTCTAGAATGTTGCCTGGCGGGTAACATGGAGCACACGCAATGACAGGCACGTCAGAGGGACTGAGCGGGGGTTTCCATGGCAGGTTTCCAACAGGGACCCAGGAGGACAGAGGTTTCTGGGGAGACAGTAAAGATGTGGAAAAGTAGAGAAAGTCATTGGTGGAGCGGAGGGGGGGGATAGAAGCAAGGAGGTGGACAAGAGTCAGAATCTGAGTCAGTAGGAATGGGAACCACGGAGCCAGGGGGGAGGAACACGAAGCTGGTGATTGGAGAATATCAAATACAAAGGTAAATTAATTAATGGAATATAACATCAGATGGTAAAACAAATTTTCTCTAAAATAAGCTTTATAACAGCACCATACACCTGGTGATCTTTTGTAAAATTTCTTTCATGTACAAGGGATCCACAAACCCTGGGTCAGTAACTACTGAGTGTTGACTGTGAGCTCTTCTTGCTGTGATTTGGCCCAAGAGTCCAGAGCTGACGTCCCTTCTGCATCTCTGGCTCCTGGGGCTTCTGAGGTTGACCTCTCTTAGCCACCTATGAAGAGACAGCTCTTCCTCCGCATATGACTGGTGAAAGAATCTTTCTTGGTGTGCTTGATGTTCTGGCTAGAAAATCATTTCCTCCACTTAGCACAACTTCATTTTGCACCTGCAGCGTGTTCTGAGGACACGAGCACCCAGACTCGAGAACAAGGAGAAACAAGCACAGACAACATATGAGTTCTGAGAATATATAATGATACATAAAGCACCGTCTTGGGGCTGGAGAGACGGCTTGACAGTTAAGAGCATTTCTTGCTCTTTTAGAGGACCTGAGTTCAAGTCTCAGCACCCACAGGCAGAGCACAACCATCTGTAACTCCAGCTCCGGGAGCATTTGATGTCTCTGCCTTTGAGGGCACCTGTACTCACAAGCTCATATTACACATTATTAAAAATAATAAGAATAAGATCTTAAAAAATAAAGGATTGTCTCTCACTACTCACCAGAAGCATCTGGCTAGCAAGGCTCTCCCTTTACAGGCTCTCTCAAGGCCACCCATGTATCCCATCCTAAAGACACAAAAGTTTAGCTCCAAGTGAGCTTACCCTTCAAGGATTAAGCCGAGTATTTATTTGCCAAGATAGTTGCATTCATCCAAAATCCCATGGATTAGTATTCTGGGTGGGCATGGGTTGTCAGAAAGTGATGACCCTGAGGGAAAAGAAGTGGGTGGCATACTGGACAAGGGTGTCCCTAGGATGCAGGTCGGTGACTTCCAGGTTTTAGTCCAAAGGGAAAACTCCAGGTCAGCCTCGCTCTTGACTTTCAGCTCATGGAGTGGATGGGATACTGATCCTGCCTGGCACTAGACTCCAAGGGGTTGCCTCCATCACTGACCTCTGCCCAGTGGTTAGGGTGCAGGTCTCACACCTGGAGGTCCTGTGGGTTCCGGGAGCTGGCTAACAAAGCAGACAACCCGGTACTCTCCCAGTGGAGGCTGTTCTCTCTTCCAGGACCTGGACTCTCTAGCCCCAGACACACCATAGAGTTGAAGAGTCACCTATTCCCCAAGAATACTCTCTCCCCACCCCCACCCCATCCACCATTAGCAATAGGCCAGCTCTTTTCCTGGGGTTCATCCAGCTAGCAAGAACATTCCCTTGGTAGGCCTTGGGTACCTCTGCCTCATTCTAGCCACCCACTCATGGGGGTTACTCTGGGTGACTTGGAAGCCCTTGAGGACTGTGGAGTCCCCTTAGCTTCACTTCTCAAAGCGCTCGGTGCTGCAGCACTGGGCAGACACTCAACCAGGCAGCCACTGCCTGTAAGCATGGAATTACTGAGCTCTGCCCACCCTTGGACACTCTACAGACAGCCACAGTACTGTTCTGGACCCCTCTATCTGCAGTCGGCCGGCTACTGAGGAGTTGTCCTGTTCACTGTTGTGTTCCCAGTCCCAAGCACGCAGCCTAGCATATTACGGCTTCTTTGTAAGTATTTGTTCTGTGACGGGACTAAGTAACTATAGAAACACTCCTCTACTACAGCCCAAGAGTAAGGAAAAACCCAAGCGTAAGGCTGTGGAAGTGGCATCCGCTCCCAGGAGGGAGTAGCTCAGGGCTTTGTCAGCCCTGGTTAGGTTATGGGACTGGTTATTGGGGCAGTCAGCTGGCTAGATAGTCAGAGCTGTGCCCTGTCAGGGCCCTGCTTACCTCTCATCTGTAATGGTCTCTGGCTTTTTATATACTTCCTGCTCTCCTTGCAGCACTCTGCGGATTTTATTACATTCACACATGGTCTCCTGTGGCAAGGGCTACAAAGGAAAGGACCTCAGAAAATAATGCGGAAGCTGAAGCACTGGCCTTAGGCTTTAGAACTTGAAAGTAAGCCTGGGGCTTCCTGCCTAAGAGCTCTCTCAGTGAGGCCCCCAGGCCAAGATGAATGCCTGTCTGAGGCCCCCAGGCCTGCCCTCCTTCCCTCCCTCCCTTCCTTCCTCCCTTCCTGACTTCTCTCCCTTCTTTCCTCCCTCCCTCCTTCCTAACTTCCTTCCTCTCTCCCTTCCTTCCTGTTTTTAAACTCCTGGCCATTTCCTGAAGCCAGGCTCAGGAGCAGCCTTGTGGATCTGTTGTTCTCACAGGCTCAGGAGCAGTCTCGTGGATCTGTTGTTCTCACAGGCTCAGGAGCAGTCTCGTGGATCTGTTGTTCTCACAGGCTTCTATTCTTAGGTAGGAAGGCATTTTAGAGTCTTCTCGCCCAGAGTCCAGCCTTGCAGACTTCTCTCAGCAGCATTGCCTGGGGCTGGCCCTCTGGCCTAAGTGTGGACACAGCAGCAGGTATCAGAGGCGCTGTTTTCAGATGTGGTCAGTCAGAGTCATCTGTAGGCGCTCTGTCACAGGACGCCTAGCCCCACAAAGGCTTTCTTTGGATAAATTCAATAGGTAGTTTGATTTGTCCCTGGTTATATGTTATACAAGTTGGTAGTGGTGTGGCAGTGGTAGTGGTGGTGTGTGTGTGTATGTGCACGCACGCAGGAGTATGCGTGGTTTTTCGAGACAAGGTTTCTCTTCATAACCCTGGCTGTCCTGGAGCTCTCTCTGTTGACCAGGCTGACCTTGAAGTCGCAGAGATCCACTTATATCTACTTTTTGAGTGCTGGGATTAAAGGCTTATGCCACCACTACCCATGTTGTACAAGCTTTATAATAAGCATTTAACCTACTGACATGCTTTCAAAATGACTTTGTGTGTGAGACTACATGGTCTTCTCTAAAACCCATGATTCATAATTCCCTTTTCTAGAGAGATGGCTGGTTTTTAATGAGATTTATAATTTCAACTATTTTCTTAAGGGACAAATATGAAATTTGGTTGCCAGTGACATGACCACATCCTAAAGATTATGGGTGTGCATTCAATACTTGTGAGACTTTCTCTCACATGGAGAAGACCCTGGCGGCTTATACTGCCTGGCAGCATTACACAGGTGCCGCCAATAGTTTGCTCTTCTGCAGAACCTCCTCCTGAGTTTGCTCTTCTGCAGAACCTCCTCCTGAGTTTGCGAGTTTTACCTGCAACTTGTCTTAATTAATAAAGACGCATATGGGCCAGTGAAGCGGCTCAGTAGGTAAAGGTGCTTTCTTCCAAGGTCGACAACCCACGTTTGATTCCTGTACATGGTAGAAGGAGAGTCGGTTCCTGAAAGTTATACACATGCATGTATACAATAAATAAATGCAAATATAAAAAGTGCTTTTAAAAAGACACACAACGTAAGTAATAAATAACACCATATATATAGTGTGTATGTAGATGTATATATACATACATATATTTCACGTGTGTGTGTGTGTGTGTGTGTAGAGAGAGAGCGCGAACACCCACTATTTCGGCTAAGCCTAGCCTTTAGCCTGCCCATGAGCTGAAACAGCCACATTAATAACCCTGGCAGGAGCTGTGGAACTGCTCTCCAGCGGAAGCCGAGACTGTGGAGTTGCACGCAAAGAAAACGAGCACAGACTGAAGCCATGGCTGGGCAGTGGTTTGTCAGAAAGCGGTCAGTAACTGAAACAGGCAACAACAGCATCGGATTAGACTGGTGGCAGAACAGGCAGTGATGGCAGGAGGAACAAACATTGTTTCAAAATGTCTTCAAGAACATGTTTCCTTGGTCACCTTGGTGGGTGAGACAGGAAGAGAAATCCCCTCCCCAGAATTGGGCATTTCATTGCCCAACTGTCCTTTCCCCTCATGTCTCATTGGATGGAAGTAGTCACATGGCTCCATCTCCTGCAAGGGCCTGGAACTGGGGATCAAATAGACTCTGCCTCTGCCAGCATTCTTGGACTTAATGTTCGAGTTCTCAAGACCAGTCAGTGCCTTCCAGTTCTTTGGGAAGCAGCAATTAGTCATTTGAAGCATAAATTGTCCCCATTGTATTTTGTGATGGAAGAAGTATACATGCTTTGCAAATAACCCAACCAGAAGACTATTATGAGGTGATGGCACCTGACCCCTGGGAGGAGTGACAGGGGAGTGAGGATCTGCAATGGGGACTCACATGCTCCACCATCCCAGATGGAGATGGCCGAATGGAGAAGCAGGCAAACATCAGAGCCAACCGCCCCCAAGGTCGCTTGGTGGCACAGTCTAAGGAGAGCGTGGGCCTCAGGCACAATCCCGAGGACACAGGACATCCTCCTAAGGATATCGGAGGCCGTGTGCTCTTGTGCTGACCTCAGCAGCCCTTTCTGCAGGATCCAGCCCACACTTCCAGGCTGTTCTTGAGGTCCATTTTCTGCCCATTTGCTCTCTCGATGTCTTTGCTTCTTTACCTCACCATTCACATTAATTTATTGGTAAACGCTCTGATTTTCCTATAAGATCTCCCCATACCCCACATCCATACCCCATACCCCACAACCATACCTCATACCCTATATCCATACCCCATGCCCCACCAACCTTCACCTATCGGGGGGAGAAGGTGACTGCCCACTTCTGAAGCAACTGTCCTTCTGTTTACATTCCAGTTCCCAGGTAAACTGAATGGACTCTACAAGATGGCATCCTTCAGGACAGAGAGCCCCATACATGTTAGCTATGAGAGTAGCTGCCCCCCTTTATCTCCCTCGGGAGGAGCATACCACAACTGTCCTCTGGAAACACACAGAATTTCAGGAGACGTGATTTGTAGGTAACTGTTTATTATTTGAATTGAAGCATCTGTGGTTGTTGCTTCTTGTAGTACCTTTCAAAATACACCCACAAATTCTTTGAAATTGCCCCCCCCCCAACCCTAACACACCCAGAACATTGATTCCATTTGTTCCACGGACTGTGATGACAAGAAATGTTGCTTGGACAACAATCTGGACAAGGAAAGGAATTCTTCCAGAGAGAAACCGAATTAGCCACACTGTGCCCCCCTCCCACTCGGAAGGTGACAGCTTCCTTTAGGCTGGTAATCCACCATGAAGGCTGGTTTCACACTTGAGCTCTGAAACAGGTCCGCAGGGAATTGCTCCCAGGGTTGAAAATTAGAACTCGCCAGGGTAATTTGTCCGTTTTTCCACATGCCTTTCTGGGCTGGGGCCAGCCAGGATGGAAACTGGTCTCTGAGTTTCAGAGCATGCTGGATCTGGTCACCCCCCCCCCCACTGCTGGCCCTGGTCTATCATTTCTCTGCTGTGTCATTCCAGCTCCTGTCCCTCCCAGATGGGGGCAGGGAGCACCTCCTGCCAGGCCTACCCCAGAGCTTCCTCCTGGGGTTTGTCCAGGATGACAGTAACAGTAGGGTTAAGCGTTGCAAGCATTTTCTCCCAGATTGTGTTTTCCCCTTACTCTGTATAGACACAAATTACTCATTAAAAGCTAAGAAGTCCATGAGCACTGACCTTAGGATCTGTACATCCTGTTTGTCTTAAATATATTTTCATTAGTTTTTTGAGAATTTCATACAATGTATTTTGATCATATTCATTCGCTACCCCACCCCATTCCCTATTATCTTTTTTTTTTAATAAAACACCATTAAAGAAAACTGACTCCCCTTCCCAGACACCATCAACAACCCAGACTCCTCAATTAGGGGTGGGAGACTCCTGAGCCCCTCCCATTTCGTGTTAGAATTTGTCAGCCTTGATTCTGTACAGGTTATGTGTAGACAACCACAGCTGCTGGGAGTTCATGAGTCAGTGGTCCTGTCATGTCCAGAGGACGCTGTTTCAGCTCTGCTCCTCCTCCACCTTTGACCTTTATGGTCCTTGGACAATTTGACCAGTTGTGAGTGTCACCATCCACTGCACAAAGAAACTTCTCTGAGAAGACCTAAGAACTGCCCTAATCTATGGGTAGAGAGACATATAAATTTATGGGGTGGTTTGCTACTATGTCCTTTTAGCAAAATAGTTACATGTTGTGAAATACTATTTTAACTGGACAAAGATATATTACATTTGTTTATGCTGCAGAATATTACTTTAAATATGTAGAGGCTGCATTTATTACATTTGTTTCTGCTGTCTTTGTAAATGACGTAAAGATCTTTTACAAAGTGGAAGTGTGCTTTAGACAGACGCTCCGCATCTAAGAGTGGACCTCCTGACGCCACACACCTCTGCTGTCTTGCCCCACAGGCTTTTCTCTTGTGATCCTGTGTCAAGCTCAGCTGAGACATAACGCCCTTTGGGAAGCTTTCCTAGCCTGCCACGCCCAAGCCAGTGCCCCTCCCTGAGTTTCCAGAGCCCCCAGCACCCCCAGCAAGGGTACCTATCCCACTGCAGGAAAAGTGTCTGGCTGCTCTCTCTCCTGCTTTAGACTCCACAGGGGAAGGGTGCACAGCTTCTCCCTCAAGGCAATCTGTGGCTTACCACAGGGCTCTGCATATCAGGCCTTCCAAACCATCTCCTGAAGGCACAGGGGCACACGGTATGATGCACACCTCCCAAAACGTAGTGTTTAGTTGTATAGCCAAGAACCCATGGTTTGGGGACTCACAGGCCTCAGTGTGAACCTATTATTATTGTACCAGGATTTCTTTTGGGCCACCAACCAGCTTTCAAATTATGACATGGAGACTTATTAGTCTTATGCTCATTTCTTGCTAACTTATATAGTATAAGTTATATTATATATTCTTATATACATAGTTATATTATATATATTATTATATTATATATTCATATAACTTAACCTGTTTTTTTTACCTACATTTTCCCTCAGGTCTTTTTACCTTTCTTTCCTTCTGTATATCTTACTTTCACTTCTTCTCTATGGCCAACTGGCGGCTGCCTGGCTTCTGGCATGTCCCTCTCTTTCTCCCCCATTCTCTCCTCATTCTTCTCTCAAGCCTAGATTTCTCCTCCTATTTTTTCTCCCTGCCCTCCAGACCCACCTATCCTTCTCCTGCCTAGCTATTGGCCGTTCAGCTTTTTATTAGACCAATCAGCTTAGGCAGGCAAGGTGAAATAAATGCAGCACATCTTTACATAGTTAAACAAATGCAGCATAAACAAATATAACACATCTTTACATCATTTACAAACTCAGGGAGGGGCACTGGCTTGGGCGTGGCAGGCTAGGAAAGCTTCCCAAAGGGCGTTATGTCTCAGCTGAGCTTGACACAGGATCACAAGAGAAAAACCTGTGGGGCAAGACAGCAGAGGTGTGTGGCGTCAGGAGGTCCACTCTTAGACGCGGAAGTGTTTGTCTAAAGCACACTTCCACACAGATGATCATGCCTTCAGGACTTTCTGAAATG
Source organism: Ondatra zibethicus (assembly GCA_004026605.1). Lineage (NCBI taxonomy): Eukaryota > Metazoa > Chordata > Mammalia > Rodentia > Cricetidae > Ondatra > Ondatra zibethicus. Next base: position 42,352 of record PVIU01003167.1, on the reverse strand, counting down.
TGGCTCTGTAGTTAGAGACCTAAGTGCATGGGAAAAGTTCCTTTTCTGTTGTGGGAACACATGTGGGCCAGGGGACAACTTATACAAGTCAGTTCCCTCCTTCCATAGCACAGGGCTCGGAATCAAACTCAAGTTTTAGTCAAAACTTCTGATTCTTTCCTTAACATGGATTTTTTTCAGCAGTAGCATTACTTACTGGGCCAGAGAAAATAAACATTTTGAAGGCTGATCATATTGACATATTATTTTTTGTGTTCAGTAATACAGCTCACATTGTTGCTTCCCAGCATCAAGCCACATTGTTATAGAATGTATAAAAATGATGTCACATTAGCTTTTTACTTTCTTGGTGTTTTCGTTTTATTTTGAGATGGGGTCTCCCATAGCACAGGCTGTCCTCAAACTGGCTGCATAGCTCAGGGTGAACCCCTGATTCTCCTGCCTCCACCTCTCAAGTTCTGGGATTACAGACATGTTCCACCATCCCTAGCTCATGTCTGATTATTAAAGTAGGCTGTTGTTCATGTAGTTCTATTGATGGGTATCCCCACCCCCACCCCACCCCCGCCTTCTTATTATTTTTCTTCTTTCTCTGACAGATTTTCATGCTTACCAGGCTAGGCTCAAACACACTATGTTGCCTGGACATCCTAAAATCTCTCCATTCTCCTGCCCCAGCCCCCAGTCCAGGTCCCAGAAGCTGGGATTATAGATGTATACCACAATGCCTTGGCTTGGGAATTTAGGAACAGAAAACAAAAATCCATGAAAACTAAGACAAGTATTGAATAATCAGTGTGAGTGTATCTGCCTCAGTGTGACTTCTGGTACTGGAGAACAGTGCCAAGGGGCCAAGCACTGGCTAACCAATTCTACTTTCAAGGGATTGCTGGTGGTGCTGAGGCCCGGCAAGGAATAGAGGAGGTAAGAACTTAATTGGATCCAAGGTGGCCACTTGGGTGCTGCAGGGATATTGATGACATTCAGTAAATGTCCTAATAGCCTGTTTATACATTTTATTTTATTTTTCAATACAAGATTGCATGTATCCCAGGTTGGCCTAGAACTAGATATGTATTAACCTCAAACTTCTGATCCTCCTCCCTCTACCTTCTGAGTGTTGGAATTTTAAGTGTGTGGTCACCTGTCAGATTTAATCAATTTTCCATTTTGGGCTTTATTTTAATCTTATTTTGATATTATAAATATGCATCATGTAGTAAATTAGTAAATAGCCCCAATTTGTTCCATAGGTTGAATTCTATAACTAGAATCATTGGATCAAAGGTTACTCATATTAAGACTTCTAAAATGTTTTACCAGCTCTATTGCATTGTGGATTGCTGTATGTTTCCCAAAGGTTCAGTTTGTTTCTGGCAGTGAGACAACCCAGGGACAGACTGTATTTTTGAGGACGGCCCCACAGCACCTCCATCTCGCATGATTTTCCAGAACTTTGCCACATCCTTTAGGTGGTGATCTCCAACCCTTGAACCTTTGCAGGGCTCTGCTCTTGCAGCCAGGTCAGTTACTGGAGTGCCTCGGCCAGCAGGATACCACCAGCAGCACGGTTTACCCTCTGGGCCCAGCCCTGCTTTAAGTCCACTCTAATTTGGTTTCATTTAGAACCACAGTTCCCACCTCAGCGTGTTAGTGTGCTCCTCCAGGCTTTTTCTAGACCAACATCGACACACAACATAAACAAGTTTGCACGTTCATCAAAACATGTTCTTAGACATTTCCAGAAAAGCACAGCTTACACTTGAGCATCCGAGCACCCGGGTGCACAAAGGAGGATGAAGATGTGGAGGTCAAGCCGCACTCCAGGGAGAGGCTCAGGGGCATGTGCTCTTTCAGCAGCCTCCTGAAGCATAAGGTGAATGGCTGTGGCTGTGTGGTCTCCGGCTGGGACCCACCCATGATCCACTGCATGATGGAACACTAGTAGATGTGAACTGTGCCTAGTGCACAGCCTGCCTCAGGGCCTCTGCCAGCCCTTCTACAACTTGCTGGTCGGGGGTTCCTGTGGATACACAGCCCAAGAAAGCTTAGATACCGCACAACACAGGAATCTCATACTTGGGTGTGCGATATTGGTTCTGAGAGTTCATAGGCACATGCTACATCCTAGATCAGAGCTGCAGAATTAGGAACTGAGGACCTGGGGTTTATGTTCGACATGGTATAAAATCTTTACCAAGCAAAGGATATAGCCAAGAAGAATCTTCTAGGGGACATTGCACCACTTCGGCTGTTGCTTCCAAGGGATTCTGGAAGGATGCGCTTGTAGGTCCTCCTGGACTCAGCACCAGGACAGGCTCTTCATCAGCAGCCACCTGTTTTGATCACATGTGTTCTCTAGTTGCACACAGTCTGCTCTCTGCTACTCCAGTGAATTCGCTGGAGAGGTAGGTGTCCAGTGACATGGCTTGTCGGCTTGCCTGCGGTGCCAGTTGGGAACACTGGCTTCATGAGATCTTACAGCCGGCACTTCCCATGCCTACCCCTGTCTGCATTTGCCTCAGTGAATCCCACATCTGGGGCTCATGGGGTTCCATGTCTGCAGTAGTTTCTTCGTGGTTTCTCTCTGGAATGTCTACCCTCCTGAGTGAGGGTTGCTGACCCTGAGTTCAGCTGCCCATTCAGAGTGAAGGGTGCACCATCCTGGCAGTGTGGACAGATGCAAGTTAAAATCTGTAACGAGTCTTTCTCTGTCCTGCCAGCCAGCTTCCAAATAATGACATGGAGACTTATTACTAATTATGAAAGCTCAGCCTTAGCTTAGGTTTGTTCCACTCACTCCTATAACTTAAATTAACCCATTTCTCTTAATTTACGTTCTGTCATGTACCACCCATCCTGCTGCTTCTGTGCTTCCTGGTGTCTCTCTCATGCCTAACTCCATCTCCTACTTCGTCTCTCTTCTGAAGTCCCACCAATACCTCCTGCCTAGCTATTAGCCATTCAGCTTTTTTTTGTTTTGTTTTTTGAGACAGATTTTCTCTGTAGCTTTGGAGCCTGTCCTGGAACTAGCTCTTGTAGACCAGGCTGGCTTCGAACTCACAGAGATCTGTCTGCCTCTGCCTCCCGAGTGCTGGGATTAAAGGTGTGCGCCATTACTGCCTGGCAGCTGTTCAGTTTTTTATTACAACAATCACAGCAGAAGGTACTTGGTCAGCAAGTGGCCCTGAATAATTCATCAGGATGAAGTCTCAATCCTGAATATATATATGCCCCTAATATAAAAGCACCCACATATGTAAAAGAAACATTACTAGAACTCAAAGCACACATCAAACCCCACACACTAATAGGAGATTTCAACACTCCTCTCTCACCAATGGACAGGTCAACCAGACAGAAACTTAACAGAGAAATATGAGAACTAACAGATGTAATGAATCAAATGGACTTAATAGACATCTATAGAACATTCCACCCAACAGAAAAGAATATACCGTCTTCTGAGTATCTCATGGAACCTTCTCAAAAATGATCACATACTCTGTACCAAAGCAAATGTCCACAGATACAAAAAAATTGGAGTAACCACCTGTGTCTTATCGGATCACCATGGAATAAAGTTAGAATTTAACAACAATTCCACCCCCAGAAAGCCTACAAATGCATGGAAACTGAACAGTCAACTACTGCCACTCCTGGGTCAAGGAAGAAATAAAGAAATTAAAGTCTTCCTTGAATTCAACGAAAATAAAGACACAACATACCCAAACCTATGGGACACTATGAAAGCAGTGCTAAGATGAAAGTTCATAGCACTTAGTACCCACATAAAGAAAACGGAAAAAGCACACATTAGTGACTTAACAGCACACCTGAAAGCTCTAGAAAAAAAAAAAAGAAGCAGACTCACCCAGGAGGAGTAGAAGACTGTAAATAATCAAACTGAGGGCTGAAGTCAACAAAATAGAGACACAGAAAACGATTCAAAGAATCAATGAAACAAAGAGCTGGTTCCTTGAGAAAATCAACAAGATCGACAAACCCCTATCCAAACTAATCAAAAGGCAGAGAGAGAACACTCAAATTAACAAGATCAGAAATGAAAAAGGGGACATAACAACAGACACTGAGGAAATTCAGAGAATCACTAGGTCTTACTACAAAAGCCTGTATGCCACAAAATTGGAAAATGTAAAAGAAATGGACAGTTTTTTAGATAAATACCATATACCGAAATTAAATCAAGACCAGGTGAACAATTTAAATAGACCTATAAGTCGCGAGGAAATAGAAGCTGTCATCAAAAACCTCCCAACCAAAAAAGCCCAGGACCAGATGGTTTTAATGCAGAATTCTACCAGAACTTCCAAGAAGAGCTAATACCTATACTCCTTAATGTGTTTCACATAACAAAAACAGAAGAATCATTGCCAAACTCTTTTTATGAAGCTACAGTTACCCTGATACCAAAACCAAACAAAGACACAACCAAGAAAGAGAATTACAGACCAATCTCATTCATGAACATCGATGCAAAAATTCTCAAAAAAATACTGGGAAACCAAATCCAAGAACACATCAAAAAAATCATCCACTATGATCAAGTAGGCTTCATTCCAGAGATGCAGGGCTGGTTCAACATACAGAAATCTATCAATGTAATCCATCATATAAATAAACTGAAAGAAAAAAACCATATTATTATTTCATTAGATGCTTAAAAAGCATTTGACAAAATTCAACACCCCTTTATGATAAAGGTCTTGGAGAGATTAGGGATACAATGATCATATCTAAATATAATAAAAGCAATATACAGCAAGCCGACAGCTAACATCAAATTAAATAGAGAGAAACTCAAAGCAATTCCACTAAAATCAGGAACAAGACAAGGCTGTCCACTCTCTCCATATCTCTTTAATATAGTGCTTGACGTTCTAGCAATAGCTATAAGACAACATAAGGAGATCAAGGGGATTCGAATTGGAAAGAAGGAAGTCAAACTTTCATTATTTGCAGATGATATGAAAGTGTACATAAGTAACCCCAAAAACTCTACCAAAGAACTCCTACAGCTGATAAATACCTTCGGTGATGTGGCAGGATACAAGATCAACTCAAAAAAATCAGTAGCCCTCCTGTACAGAAAGGATAAAGAAGCAGAGAGGGAAATCAGAGAAACATCTGAAAAGGTGAGAAACACCTTTAATGATAACCACAAATAGCATAAAGTATCTTGGGGTAACACTAACCAAGGAAGTGAAAGATCTATTTGAAAAGAACTTTAAGACCTTGAAGAAAGAAACTGAAGAGGATACCAGAAAATGGAAGGATCTCCCATGCTCCTGGATTGGTAGGATCATTATGGTATAAATGGCAATTCTACCAAAGGCAATCTATAGATTCAATGCAATCCCCATCAAAATCCCAACAAAATTCTTCATAGACCTTGAGAGAACAAAAACTAACTTTATATGGAAAAACAAAAAGCCCAGGATATCCAAAACAATCCTATACAATAAAGGAACTTCTGGAGGCATTACCTTACCCAACTTTAAACTCTATTACAGAGCTACAATAATGAAAACAGCTTGGTATTGGCATAAAAACAGAGACACTGACCAATGGAATCGAATCGAAGACCCAGATATTAATCCACAAACACCTCATATTTGACAAAGAAGCTAAAATTATACAATGGAAGAAAGAAAGTATCTTTAACAAATGGTGCTGGCATAACTGGATGTCAACCTGTAGGAGAATGAAAATAGATCCTTATCTATCACCATGCACAAAAATCAAGTCCAAATGGATTAAAGATCTCAATATAAATCCGACCACACTGAACCTGATAGAAGAGAAAGTGGGAAGTAGCCTGTAATACATGGGCACAGGAGACCACTTCCTATGTATAACCCCAGTGGCACAGACAATAAGAGCAACAATGAATAAATGGGACCTCCTGAAACTGAGAAGCTTCTGTAAAGCAAAGGACACAGTCATTAAGACAAAAAGGCATCCTACTGAATGGCAGAAGATCTTCACCAACCCCACATCAGACAAAGGTCTGATCTCCAAAATATATAAAGAACTCAAGAAATTAGACATTAAAAATCTAAATACCCCAATTAAAAAATGGGGTAATGATCTGAACAGAGAATTTTCAACAGAAGTTCAAATGGCCAAAAGATACTTAAGGTCATGTTCAACTTCCTTAGCGGTCAGGGAAATGCAAATCAAAACAACGTTGAGATACCATCTTACACCTGTCAGAATGTCTAAATTCAAAAACACCAATGATAGCCTATGCTGGAGAGGATGTGAAGTAAGGGGAACACTCATCCATTGCTGGTGGGAATGCAAACTGGTTCAACCACTTTGGAAATCAGTGTGGCGGTTTCTCAGGAAATTGGGAATCAACCTACCCCAGGATCCAGCAATACCACTCTTGGGAATATACCCAAGAGATGCCCAATCATATTACAAAAGCATTTGTTCAACTATGTTCATAGCAGCATTATTTGTAATAGCCAGAACCTGGAAACAACCTAGGTGCCCCTCAATGGAAGAATGGATAAAAAGTGTGGAATATAAATACTACTCAAGCTATAAAAAACAATGACATCTTGAATTTTGCATGCAAATAGATGGAAATAGAAAACACTATCCTTAGTGAGATAACCCAGACCCAAAAAGATGAATATGGTATGTACTCACTCATTAGTGGACTCTAGCCATAAACAAAGGACATTAAGCCTATAGTTCCCAGGCCTAGAGAAGCCAAATAACAAGGTGAACCCAAAGAAAAACATATATAGATCCTCCTGGAAATTGGAAGCAAACAAGATAGCCTGGCAAATTTGGGAGCACGGGCTGGGAGTAGGGATGGGGGTGGGTTGAGGGAAGGGGATTGGGGGAAGGAGAAGGGAGAAGGGAAGGACTGGGGAGAGCTTGGGGGAGTGGGAGGGTGGAGATGGAAGAAGGGTGGATATTGGAGCAGGGAAGAAGATATCTACATTAAGGGAGCCATTTTAGGGTTGGCAAGAGACTTGGCTCTAGAGGAGATCCCAGGTGTCCACGGGGATGTCCCCAGCTAGGTCCTTGAGCAGCAGAGGAGAGGGTGCCTGAACTGGCCTTGTCCCATAGTCACACTGATGAATATCTTGAATATCACCATAGAAATTTCGTCCGATGGATGGAGATAGAGACAGAGACCCACATCCACATCAGAGCAATGGACTGAGCTCCCAAGGTCCAGTTGAAGAGCAGAAGGAGGGAGAAGATGAGCAAGGAAGTCAGAACCATGAGGGGTTGGTCCACCCACTGAGACAGTGTACCTGATCTAATAGGAGCTCACCAAATCCAGCTGGACTAGGACTGAAAGAACACGTGATCAAACCGGACTCTCTGAATGTGGCTCCCAATGGGGGCAGACTGAGAAGCCATCGATAATGGCACTGGGACCTGTCTCTTCTGCATGTATTGGCTTTTTGGGACCCTAGTTTACTTGGATGCACACCTTCCTTGGCCGGGATGGAGGGGGGAGGGCCTTGAACTCCCCACAGGGCAGGGTACCCTGCCCTCTCTTAAGGATGGAGGGGGAGGGAGGAGGGTTACTGGAGGAGAGGGAAAAGAATGGGAGAAGGGGAGGAAGTGTAAATTTTTGAATGGAAAAATAAAAAAAAAATCACAGCAGATACATCTTTATACAGTGTACAAATATCTCACAGCAAAAATTATTAGAATTTATTATTATTATTAATTTTTTTGCTAACATGGAAAACATAATTTTTAAAAAAATATTTATTTATTTATTATGTATACAATATAAAGAGGGCACCAGACCCCATTACAGATGGTTGTGAGCCACCATGTGGTTGCTGGGAATTGAACTCAGAACCTGTGGAAGAGCAGGCAGTGCTCTTAACCTCTGAGCCATCTCTCCAGCCCCTGGAAAACATAATTTTAAGTTGGCAAAGTAGCACAATATTCTTCCCTGTATTCCGCTTGAATTTATATGCGTTCCTACCAGTCATGAGCTTTTTTAAAAGTAATTTTCTGCACATGCACGTGTGCGCTCTCTCTCTGTCTCTCTGTCTGTCTCTCTCTGTCTGTCTGTCTCTCTCTCACACACACACACATGCCACAGAATGCATATGGAGGCCAGAGGACAATTTTTCTGAATTGGTCTTCCTGACACTGTACTCCCAGCTAGCTGGCCCACAAGCTTCTGGCATATTCTCCAGTCTCTAGTTTCTGTTTTGTTATGGGAATGCTGATGGAAAGACAGGTCCATGCCACCGTGACTTTTTTTCTTTTTTAAGCTGTGCTCTAGGCATAGAACTAAGGCCATCAGGCTCGGCTGGCCTGCGTGGAAGCCCTTCTTCCGCTGCTCAGCCAGTATCCATCCTATCACATAGGTTCTCCGAGTAAACGCCTAACAATTCTATGAGTGAATTTTCCCATGTCATAAATTGCTCCTTTTCTTTAAAAGTGACCTTTTTTAGAACTCTGTTCCAGTGTAATGAGTAGGTCTTAGGTCAACCAAGGGTTCTTTTTCTGTAGCAAGCACTACATATCTGATATGAAAATATTTGCTCTTAAAAACCGTACCTTCTGGTCTCCAAAGACGGGAAAAATACTGGTTTTGGCTTTTAAAGGAAATAAATTAATGAACTCTAATGAAGGAAAGATTTTTGAAAGATGAAGGGAAAGGAGAAAAGAAGAATTTCATGCCCTGGAGTCATGTCCAGACCTTCGACTTTTGGGGAAAGAGGTGCGCATGCACTGGGCTTTAGGGCACCAGGCTGAAGGCTCCGGAATGAATTCTGATTTCAGACCTCCTTGATTCTAACGCCCCCTGGCTCCTCTTGACGTTTTGGTAACTGCGTGCGAAGGGACGGATGTTGTGGTTTTAGTCTTTTTGTACACTGTTAAGACGGAGCTCTGCCTAAGGAGCCCTCTGATCGGTTTAATAAAGAGCTTAATAGCCAATAGCTAGGCAGGAGAGAATAGGCGGGACTTACATGGGCAGAGAAGGGCTGGAGAAGAACCTGAGGCCTGTGGGATTCGCCAGTGAGACATGGAGGGAGTCGGAGTTATAGAATGGAGAAGTAAAAAGTCACATGGCAGAATGTAGATTAATAGAAACATGTTAATTTAAGTTATAAGAGCTAGTTGGGAACAAGCCTAAGCTAAGACCAAGCTTTTATAATTAATGATAAGTCTGTGTTATTATTTGGGGACTGTCTGACAAGAAAGTCCAACTACAGAGAGAGCCTATAGCAGCTCCAGTGTTCCCAAGATTCCCTATACTGATCCCCTCTGGTTCTCAGGTGAGCTAGCCTGCAAGTACCCTGTAGAGTCGACTTCTGACTCCCGGACTAGGCCTGTCACTTCTGCCGGGCATTTAAAATACAGTTGCTCTAATGAATGAAGCTTTAAGAAGTCCGCTGTTTGCGTGCAGCAGCCTCAGACTGCCTTAAACAACTGCCGCTTTATCACCCTTGCTAACCCCACAATGACCAAGGAGGCCACAAAGGGATGCAATTAGGCTGTTTCTAGAAAGAGATGGAGAGGGGGCCAGCTGGCTCTTCCAGATGAGCTAGCAGTCGGCCCGTGTCTTTTCCTCCTAGTCAGTTGCAGACTCAGACTTGAACTTGACTTTGCCATCGTAACCGCGCATGGTAGGTACCTGAGGTCACAGGGTAAACACTGTTCATTTAAAGATAAAAAATAGTGACTACAGAATTCACACTCATGATGCATTCCTGAAGAACCCCGGAGCACGAAGAGCCTTAAATCAGGGATCTTTCGGGGTCACACCAAAGACGAGAAGGATGGTTTTCCTTCCACCCAAGCGATGGCGTGCACGACCAAAGCCTGACCCACATGGTGGAGGCAAAGATGTCGGCGTCTTCCTCAATCTTCTCCACCTTAGTTTTAGTTTTATTTTGACACAGCCTCTCACTGAACCTTGAGCTTACAAGTTCAGCTAGACCAGCTGGGCAGTGAATTTGGAGAACCCATCCTTCTCCATTTCCCCAGCACTGTGATTAGAGGTGGTGCTGGGCCTGGCTTTTTTTACGGGGAGGGGGCTCTGGAGATCAGAACTCTGGGCCTCACGTTTGCAGGGCAAACACTTCCTGACTGAGCCATCTCCCCAGTCCCAGTATGTACATTTTTTCTTATGGGTTTTGGATTTGCTGTTATTGTTTTGGCTTTTAAAAACGATTTGCTTCTGTTTTTAATTACATCTATTCCTGTGTCGGGGGGCATGTGAGGGAGCTGCCTGAGCTGAGTTTCAGGTGGTTGTGAGCCACTGTGGGTTTTGCGAACTGAACTCTAGGCTTCTTCAAGAGGAGTATAAGCTCCTAACACGGAGCCACCTCTGCAGCCTGCTTGCCTTTTTGAGCCAGGTTTTCAGTCTGACCTTGAATTTGTTATCCTCCTACCTCTGGCCTCTTGTGTGCTATAATTACAGGTATAAGCCTGCATCTGGCTTTGTTTTTATTTATCAATTTAGCATAATTTAAACATCTTAAACAGTGAAGTCGACAATTTTTTTCGCATTAGATTAAGATATATTTTAAACTGGGCAGTAGTGGCGTGCACCTTTAATCCCAGCAATCAGGAGGTAGAGGCAAGCAGATCTCTGTGTTCAAGGCCAGCCTGGTCTACAGAGTGAGTTCCAGAACAGCCAGAGCTACACAGAAAAACCTTGTCTCAAAGAAAAAAACAAACAACAAAAAAAGCCCAAAACAAACAAAAAAACCAAAAACAAAAAAAGATGTATTTTGGTGTGTTGGGGAATATTATTTTCAGGTGTGTGACTTTTTCAAAATATTTGTTTATTATGTATACAATATTCTGTCTGTGTGTATGCCTGCAGGCCAGAAGAGGGCATCAGACCTCATTACAGATGGTTGTGAGCCACCATGTGGTTGCCGGGAATTGAACTCAGGACCTTTGGAAGAGCAGGCAATGCTCTTAACCACCGAGACATCTCTCCAGCCCCCAGGTGTGTGACTTGTGTTTACACTGCATTTAACTCTGTGAGGCTGTGTTACTGTGCCCATCTAAAACATCTGATGGTCTAATAAAGAGATGAACGGCCAATAACGAGGCAGGAGCAAGGATGGGGGGTGGGACTGGCAGGCAGAGAGATCAGGAGAACAAGGTGCAGCAACAGAGAATGAGGAAAGGAGGACATTAGGGGCCAGCCACAGAGTAAGAAGGAAAGTAAGATATACAGAAACAGAGAAAGATAAAAGCCCAGAGGCAAAAGGTAGTAGGGATAACATAAGATAAGAAACAAGCTAAGGTTGGGCATTCATAACTAAGAATAAGCCTCTGTGTGTGATTTATTTGGGAGTTGGGCGGTGGACCCCCCCAAAAAACCAAAAGAGTAAAACATTACACTACATTGGTGTTTGGTGTTAAAACAGGATCTCAGCTGAATTTTCCAAGTAATATGCTTAGCATCATTGAACAATTCTTCCCTCAAGGCAGAACTCTGTGGCCATTAGAAACTTTGAGACAGCTGGGAACTTGATGGAGACATTGTAAGCAAATTCAAGCTGGGTTAGTGTTCAGTCTCTCCCAAGCCTAAGGTATGCTTCTGTGGTGGATGAAGGCTTGACAGACTGCACAGAGGGTTAATCATGCCACAGTACTGACATGGTGGGCTAGGAAGGTTAGCTCTTCTCTAGAAGAGCCTGGCAGCCCTAGGGAAAAGTCCTTTGCTCTCTGCAGAGGTGAGCAACACAGTGCCCAGATGTCACAGGCTGTAGGTGTCTCTGAATGAGCTTCACAGACGTTTGAGTCTTGCTCAAACTCCCTCAGCCCCATGGTCTGCCTTGAAGCCCTTCTTTCTGTGGCCCATGACTGGTACCTCGTGGTTTAGAAGGCAAAGAAAACTGGACAGGGGCCGGTGAAGGTGACCAAAAAGACCGGGCCCTCAGCCACCTGCAGTTCCGTTACCCTCCCTGCAGCTGTCAGCTAGCCCACCTTCCAGAGAGTGTTCTTCCAGAGAAGGCCAAAAATGCAGATCACAGTTTTCTCAAGATCTAACTTGTTCTTCCAGCGAAGTGGAAACCCTGCCTTCGGCTTCTGCAGCAGCCTTCCATTGGAGGCGTTTGGCAGTATGGTGTGCGGTATGAACGGGGGTCAGGTTGCCCGGAAAGCCACACCGGAGGAGGTTCAGGCAGGTAGCTCGAGGACAACTGAGGCAGATCTGAGGAGATCCTGCCTGGTGTTGATAGGAGAGTTTCATCAGGATACAAAACAACTGGGTTGTGGGTCCTTCAGTCAGGACATCCTTCAGGAGGATGCTGTGGCCAGATGTGATGTGTCCCCCACAGCCTCATGTATTTGCCTGTTTGGACCCCAGCTGCCTGTGCTGTTTTGGAATGTAAAGCCTGGCTGACAGTCATGGCTCACTAAAGGCTTTCCTTTGAGGGGTAGATCCCTTTCCAACCCGCAGCTCTGCGTCCCCACCCACTAAAATGTGGGGAGCCCGCCTCGTGCTCCTTAGCTCTGCCCCAGGATGGCTTGAAGCAGAGTCAAACATTTCCCCTCTTGTTTCTGTCAGGGATTTTGTCATATTGTTGAGAAGGGCAACCAGTACAGAGGGTCAACAGGACAGGGACAGTCCCTCACGCCTCTTGCCTTGAGCTGGTGGGGAACATACCACTAGTGGCATGGGAGGACCTTGGGGGAGGGCCTGTGAGCAAAGCCCAAGGCCTCATTTGTGACGAGGCAGCCGAGGCCTAGAAGTGGATGATCTCCAGAGGTCATGGCCACCTGCCTAGTGAGCCTTCAACACATTTGATAAAAGCCCCTTTCCCATTGAGCACTCCATGGGCCTGAGACAGGGCACACCTACCTCTAGGTATTGAACAGGATAAGAGCACTAGCAAAGAACCCTTTCCCGGAGGGTGCCCCCACACCCTGCCAACATCACATGGCACATACATGATCACATCTGCTCTTCTGGTGGGGCTTGGAGAAGCCTGCTGAGTTTCCCTCCTTTGAAGCATGCTGATCCCTAGTTCCTGCCCCCACCTCAGTCTGTAACCTCAAGGACCACATCTGTCCTCTCTTGTGCCGATTCTAGCCTAACCCAGCACAGGAGATCCTGACATAATGATAATATTAATATGGGTTTTTTTGTCTTTTGTCCTATAGCAACAATTTGTTAGACTGGGTGTGTGCTTTCTCTTCTGACTGTACATTTTCATATTTTCTTCTTTTGTTATTTATGTATTTAATTTTTATGTGTGATGGTGTTTGGTCTACATGTATGTCTGTGTGAGGGAGTCAAATCTACTGGAACTTGAGTTACAGACAGTTGGGAGCTGCTATGTGGATGCTGGGAATCGAACCTGGGCTCTTTGGAGGAGCAGCAGCCAATGCTTTTAACCACTGAGCCATCTCTCCAACCCCACATTTTCATATTTTCTTTGTTGGCACTTCATCCTTCAAAGCCCAACTTGGTGGTTACTTTAAGGACACCCTGAACTCCTCAAACATGACGTGCCAGACAGGTGGGTTTCTCTGTTCCATCCAGCAAAAGGAGTCTATGCTTCGCAGGTCTCCCCTTAGAGGCCTCTTCTGCCAGAGAGAATTCCAGACAAACAGCCTAGAAAGGTCCATATGACACAGAAGGCCCCAGTCCCCCCATGGCTGCATGAGCAGGGCAGGAGACCAGCTGGTGGGCAGGCTCGCTTATCCAAGCCATGGGTATGAGCCCTGGGGAAATCAAGGTAAAAGGCAGTGGGGCAGGAGGCCCATCCTCCCTATCAATCAGAAGGCCCAGGATAGGGCCAAGGCTTCACTGTGTGGAAGGAAACCCATACCACAAAGTGTCTCCAATAGGGACCTGCCTCTACTCTCAATCCTATGGCGGAGTATCGTGGAGCAGCCTGCACCAGCATTTCCTGCAGAGCCCCAATCCTACATAGCCAGGTTTGATCTGGGGAAGTATGGTTATTGTATAGGATTTGCTGACAGAAATTTTTACTTGACATTTTATGAGCAGCCAAGTGATAGGGCTCATTTGGTAGGAAACCTCTGAGGTCTTGGACACTGGCTCTGGAGCCTCTTTCAGAAACCCTGCTTGATCATGTGCTGGCCTGTCAGGCTCTCAAACCCTCAAGCAGGGTCCAGCAGGGAAGGCTTAGGAGGGTGTGGGGTGGGGCTCAGACATGGAGAGGGGAAGCACCCATGGAGCCAGGCTGCTAAAGAGGTCAAATGCCTGCCAGCTGCACCTCCCCCACCCCAGCTGGCCCAGCACAGGAGGTGTCCTTGGCATTCCACCTGCTGTGCCAATGCCAGGCCATTTTAGCAGAATGAAGATGTCAGAGAAAACCCCAAATCGGATTGAGGCTTCTGCTCCCCCCTAATGAGGTTCATTATCAGCTGCTCTGATCCCTGTAAAACCCAGCAGGCTGGATTAGGGGCAAAGTCTAATCCAGGCTGACTCCTGGCTAGCCAGCCAACGCAGGCTGGCTGGACAAACCAACCTGCCAGTCCTGGAGGAAGAGCTGAAGGTGGCAGCTGCAGACAGGCTCCTCGGACACCCAGGCAGGTCTCAGGGAGGGTGGAGAGCAGGAGGTGGCAGGGCCAGCACCAAGGCATGGGGCACAAGAGTGCTCTGGGGGGTGAGGAGGGCTTTGCTGCTGGATCTCCGGTGAGGCCTGCTGCTGTGCATTTAGTATAGATCTCCAGGGAACAAGTCAAACACACTATGCGTGACTTAACAAAAATAATTTTATTCCACACCCCTCCCAAGTGGGGGCAGTGTGGGAATGAAGCTTGTGTTCTAGACTTTTCCATCTCTACCTGCCTGCAGTGGAACTCAAAGAGGAAACCCTCTCTTCACTGCTCTCAACTCAGCACCTTCCACAGCCAACATGTAGCATTGATTTCAGAGAACAAAATAAAAGATAAGAGCCCCAGCTCAGAGAGAAGGCTGCCCTCTCACAGCTAGCACAGGACTATCTGGACCCACCCCTTTGCCCCTGCCACCAAGCAAGCACCGCACCCCATAGACCAGCCACTGTTACCCACCCAGCCTGCCAAACCACACCACCCTCAAACTGCACCCTTGCAGCAGAAACTCTAGTTTGAACCTGGGAGGCCAAAATCATTTCCTGAAGCTTCCAGATCCACACCTGGAGCCACACCCAGCCCAGGTCTGAGGTGCTGAGGCTGGGTAGGCCAGAAGTGATGCTGCTTTTTCTTCACGTTGAGAGGGAGGGAAGTAGGCAGAGCCTCAGAATGCAGTGAGGAGGTCCACTCCAGCCCACCCAGCCCAGGATCCTCTCTTCTGGGTGGAAACTCTGGACTTGTCTGCCTCAATTTAAGGCCAAGACCAAGCAGGAAACATTGAGACTTCAGCAGGAATGGGACAGGACTTCACATAAGCTGAAAAACAGGAATTGGGTGCTAAAGCCAGGGCCTGAGCCTCCCAGAACCCCCCTGACCCATTCCTTAGCCTGCCCCTTCCCCATGCTGGTCAGATGACACTGGGACCCTGTTTCTGTCTTGTCTATGGAGCCCTTCACAGTAGACTACGGGTTCACGCAACAACTAGCTTTTTTGGACTTGCTACTCTCCTAAGCTAGAAAATGGAACCAGGAGTAGAGGGAAAGCAAGGGTGCCAGGGGGCCAACAAAGCTACATTCCTGCCCTCTTCCTGGACAGTTCAGGCTACGGGGTGACTAGCACGGCCCTTCAGGGTCCTCATTCTGGCCCGGAAGTAGGTGTACATGGCTAGTAAGCTCATGAAGGACGCAGAGTAGAGCCCCACACAGAGGCTAATGTCCAGGTGGGAAAAACCCCCTCCCAGAACCTGTAACCATGGGCCTTGGCCCTGTATAGCTCGGGCCTCTGGTTCCTCTTCAGGTACGCTGGCTAGCTGCTTGGGGCTGCGGCTCCCTCGCCTAAGCTCTAAAGGGCCTTGGAGGTGGTTCACCTCAGGCAGCAATAAGGCCCCAGTGTCTCTCTTGCTCAAGTGCTGCCACCCCTGGGCATGTTCCTGCGTGTCCCTCTGAAGCTCTTCCACGTGCTCAGGCGGGCCCTGCCCTGCTGGAGCGCCACTCATTCTGAGGCCTGTGTATAGTTCCTGGGGGCCACTTGCTTCAGGCTTCTCAGCTGGAACATCTAGGACAGTAGCTCCAGGGGGCTCTGCAGAAGCAGCCTGCTCATGGCCCAGCACTGAATTTCTGCTCTCCAGTTCTAATGCATCCATTACCAGCTCTGGGGTAGCTTCAGGATTCTGGGGACCCCTCTGGGCTGCTGGTCCAGCTGCAGGAGAGTCCATGATGATGTTTGTTGGAGAGAAGTGAGCCTTGAGAAAGTTGAAGGTGGCATCTAGGTCCCACACAGGCTCCTGTCCATTGAGTTCATTATGGCAGGCAAAACATAATTCACGGGGTGGCCACTGCAACTTGGGGAAGTAGGGGTCCTCACTCGGAGCACCTGGGGAGGGAAACACATACAATTTGCACAAGCCTTTAGAAAGATGGAAGATAAAATACAGATATAAAACAGAAAGAAAAGTAGCATGTGGCTAGGCCTGCTGGTGTAATTCCTGCTACTTGGGGATAAGGTAGAAGGACTGCACATTCAAAGCCAATCTGGGCCTCTGCCTCAAAATAAAGAAGGCAGAGGAGATTTTGGGGACATAGTTCAGTGAGCTAGGCCCTAGGTTCAATCCCTAGCACTACCCCAAACCCAAACGACTCCTGGACCAATCTGCACAGTCCTGCCTGGCCCACAATGTGATACAACCATTGCAGCATTTGGTGGTAGAGCTGAGGCAAGGGTAGGGGGAGAGGCTGGAGGCTGGCAGGGAAGGTAGGCACATGTTTCCTTTTTAAATGCCACTAGGAGGATCCTGGAGAGGGAACCACCTGCTCCATCCAGCTCCTGCCCTAGGGCTGTCTGGGAGGTACTCCCAGCTCTCCAGATATGTAGTATCCAGTCTACAGAACACTTTCCTCCCAGGCTCGATGGAGGACCCACTGTGCTCCCATGTGCAGGGAAGGCAAACAGTGTAAATAAGGGTAACTAGGAAGGCACGCTCCTTGTCTCTCTCCAGCCCACTCTGATGAGAATGGAAAACCCCTGCTCTCTCCTCCCTGTTAGCAGGAGTAAGACTAACAGTCAGAAAGCAGTGGAGGGTAGGGGAGCTAGGCAGGAGAGAGTCTAACAAGCCAGAGAGGGTTCTGGTTCAGCCGGGGTAGGAGCACTGGCACTGAACACCGGGTCGTACAGTGTCCCAATATGTTCCCTGCAGTTAGTCCAGGGCTAACGGTACTGGACTGGTTAACAGGGCTGGCAGATATGTGGAAGAAGCATAGGCTGTCACTTTAGGAGATAGTGAGAATACCCCCAAAATGCCACCTCCAGCCTTGGAAGTGGCTCTTCCTTACCTGAAAGGCGAGCATTAACCCTGTTGTGGCTAGTCCAGAGCCACAGGACGGCACTACTGGGGCTTGTCACCCGGTGCATAGAGGCAGCAGCCATCTGCTCAAAATGGTCAGCGCAGTCTCTACAGCCAAAGAAGAACCGAACATAGTTCCGCATGGCTTGGAGGACCTCCTGGCCGTCAGCTGGAGGGAAAAGAGACACCACACAAAGGCCCTTCGTGTCGCCAGTCTCTGCCTCTCCATCATGGCGTGCCACAGGCTGCCCTGTCCTCCTCCTCTCTTCTGGGGTCACCCTGTGCAGTGCCTCACATTCCAGCCTATGTAAACTGAGGACTGATGTTCCCTTGCCTACTTCTCCCCTGCAGGGGTCACTACAGAGGGGTCCCATTTCCTCCAAAGCTTCTAAGCTGCAGTTCTTCCTCTTCAGGCTTCATCATTACATTTTTCAGAGGGACATTCAGGGATTATGTGACATGACCAGAGAGCTGGAAGGGACGGAGCACTCATTCCAGTTCCCATGATCCTCCCCACCCACCTGCTTCAGGCTTTCCATTCATCTCGCTCTCCAGTGGGCCTCGCCTCTCTGGGGTACTCTTAGAAGTCCATCCTGAACTGGTATGAGCACTTCCTGGTTTCTCTTCATGTCCCTCAGTATTCTCACTCTGCCCTCCCATATATGCTGGCCCAGCAAGGGTCTCTGTGACTCTCACTTTGTTTCTATAGCAACCAGACTCTCCTGAAGGTGTGCCTCCCCTGCACTTTCTGCACCTTTTCCCTCTTCCAGACCCCATAGACTGCAGGGGTTGCTTCCTGCTGCTTCTAAATGTTCCCTGCTCTGCCACCTCCAACCCTTTAGAAGGCAACCTCCTACCTCCATCCACCAGGACCTCACACACAGCACTGGTGCTCTCTCTCTCTCTTTTTCTGGCTCACCAGTTGCCCCCTAATACAGGATCATTCCAAAGGGCTCCCCACAGAGGACAGAGGAATAGGGCAGTCTGAGGCACAGGGTGAGCAGGCCTGGACTCACCTGGTTCTTGTGGGTGAGTTTCACTATGCCGACTTGCCTGCACAGTCAGGAAGTGGAAGAGGACCCACAGGGAACAGGGAAAGCCCCGGAAATGTGGCTCACTGCCCTGGCAGCCAACCCAGTTCACCTTCTCAACAAGAACAGCGTCCTAAGGGGTACATGTGATCATGAGTGCACAACAGAGATGAGAAAGGGTTGGAAGGGAGGGGACAAGGGAAGCTTCCAGCAGCATGGAACACTGTAGCAAAGGAGGCCTCTTCTGAGCTATAACCTCAAAGGGGCACCACTGCCATCTCTATCCACCAGAAGATTAGCCCATCTGAGAACCCATGACATACACCAAGTTCTACCTTTGAAACAGCACTGCTAATCTGATCACAGAGGTCCTGCAAGCCTGGACACCTTACAAATCCATGTGGTTTTGCATGCTATTGGGTATGGCTTGCTTTTGCAGACAGCAGAAAGAATAGTTACCCTGCTGTGGGCGATGCTTAGGAAGCTGCTTGGAAGCAGGCAAGAGTTATGGTTAAGACTCTGGTGTCCTGCCAGGTGGTGGTGGCACACACCTTTAATTTCAGCACTCAGGAGGCAGCGGCAGGCGGATCTCTGTGAGTTCGAGGCCGGCCTGGTCTAGTGTCTTAAATAAATGTGGTGGCTCATCCCTATAATCTTCACATTTGGGAAGCAGATACAGGTGGATTGCTGTGAGTTTCAAGATCAGTAACCTTTGATACAGAGTAAGATCCTATCTTAAATATAGGACTCCACTGCTTCGTTTTAGTCCCAATCACTGACAGGTACGATGGGGTCTTAGACTAGAAAAGTTATGTAACTGCCCCAACTTGGTTTCTTCATCTGCTAAATGGAAATCCTAAGGGATGGGGAGGGGATTCAATGAGACATTCTATAGAGCGCCATGAAGAGCAGCTCATTAGAGATAAATGGAATGACTTAATGCAAACTGTGGAATAATGTCGTCAGAAATCTCAGCGCTGTCCCTCCAGTCCCATAAGTGTCAGAACATTGGTGAGAGCTTCACTCGCCTTCCAGACTCACCTCCTTCCTGCTGTCCAGAGCAGCTCTAAAGAAACTATAGGGGATCTTCTTTCTCGGCTGCCTGTGAAGCCAGTCATTTATGGAGTGCAGGAAATTCTGGACCAAAGGCCGGCCAGGAAAGTACTGCAGGTAGGAATGCGTGGCAATTGGAGAGTGAACAACAATTCTACAGAGGTTTACAGTCTTACAAGAGTAGGGAGTCCATAGAAGTGGACCAATGCAGGTTTACTAGAATGTTCCCAAATCAATAGGCACCAATGTGGCTCCCTAAGGTGTATTCTGGGCGGAGAGGAAGAGACTCTGTGTCTCTTAGGCTATGTGGGTCTCTCCTGCCAAGGCTCAGGCCCTAATGCTGACCTAACCACATGCAACCACTCAGAGGAAGAGGAAGATACAAGCAGCATACTACTCCCCAGGACTGCTGTGAGCCCTGGGCACAAGTCTTCTTTTCAGGTGGCCCTCTGATGGAGCGACTGGTTGACCAGCTGGGCTCTGGTGGGGTAGGTGGCATGGGGTGACAGAGGAGAACCGCAGCTGCATCCTGGTACTATTTTCTGATGCTTAGAGCCCCTCTTTTACAGCCCAGCACCCTCAGAGAAGCAGTTGGGCTCCTCAAAAATTGAGATCCTGGGGCACTTTCCCCATGCTCACCCATGACCAACAACAAATACCCTGGTGAGTGTGGAAGGAAAAACTGCAGGGACATCTTGAGCCATTCTCAGTAGCGAGATGAAAGGAAGATGGGCTCAAGGGAAGGGGGACTTTACAATGGCATCACAAGAGGGAGGAGCCATAAAAAGTCTTTAAATCCCTAAGGCAGTATGGGCTTCTATCTTCCTCCCTTTGGAACACCCATTCCAAGCTGCCTAGAGTGTACTCTCTGCTTTGCTTTTGCTAAGTAAACTGTTTTAGCTGCCTGTGTTTCTTGGCTCAGTTCTTTATTTTGAAAAGACAAGAACAAAACTGAGGAGAAACCTTCATTGGTAATAGGCTGGCAAAAGACCTTTTGTTTTCAGTCCATGGGCTGCCAATGTGGACAGGCCAGCAGGGCTTAGGGCCAAGATCCAAATCTTGATGGTAACTCCCAAGAGCCTCAGAGGAACATGAAAAGCTACTTTGACAATAAGTCAATGCAAATCTGATTAGTATCAGCACTTTAAAACCACAAGGACTCAGGGGAGGAGAGAATATGTGCATGTGTGCATATGTGTGCATGTCCAAGTGCACACGAGGTGCAGTGGGGAGAAAAGGGGACGGATGCAGCAGGGGAGCAGGGCAGATAAAACCACAGGGAGGAGAGAGGTAGGTGGAGACAATGATCCTGAGAAATGTGACGAGAGGAGTACAAAGAAAACCATCTGAGAGAGGAATTCTGAATACAAAAATGGCACCAGAAAAGTCTGCAGCCAGATCCAGTCCTCTGAGAAGACATTAGACATCCTTATCAAACCTCAGGTTGACCATGCCCCAGAGTGAAAAATGGCTGGAAAGATTTGTGCTTTAGAATGCTTCCTCCTGCTTAGCTCCTGGGAGCTCTGGGTCCACACACTGATTTACAGCTCAAAGTCAGCATTTCTCACTGACCTCTGCCTGCCATCCTGACTTGGCACCTTTCTTCCGCCTTCTAAGGCCATGCATCAGAAGGAAGGATGACTTAAGGGCTCTGGGCAGCAGAGAGCAGGGAAACCTTGGTGACCACACGCCACCCAGTGGCCAGCCCTCATAGCTGCCCACATGTGATAAGGCAGGCTGACAGAGGAGCCCTTTCTTTCCCTGCTTTCCTGTTCCTGGGTGCTCAGTTGTGAAATGCAAGAGAGGAAGGTTAGATGAGATGTGAGCTTGACTTTCTCCTTGGACAAGGTGCTTCACTTCTCTGGGTTGTCATTTCAGCTATAAAATGCTGAGTACTACCCAAGAGTTGAGGAACGGAGAATGAACGAGGACCCAGTGACTGTACAGTCGGTGTGAGTACCCCCCACAGAGCTGAGGAAGGGAGAATGAACGAGGACCCAGTGACTGTACAGTCGGTGTGAGTACCCCCCACAGAGCTGAGGAAGGGAGAATGAACGAGGACCCAGTGACTGTACAGTCGGTGTGAGTACCTCCCACAGAGCTGAGGAAGGGAGAATGAACGAGGACCCAGTGCACTGTACAGTCGCCTGCCAGAGCTCAAGGAAAGGGAGCAGCTTTGACTCTTATTCTTCAGGAAAGAAGCCCCCAGCAAAGAAGGGCAGAACACATCAGTCTTGCAGGCAAAGGTTAAATGGGTCTCTCCACCTGTGTCCCAGGTCATGCTGCTCCCCCTGTGGGACATCCATACAGCTGGTTTCCCTCAGTCCTCTGCTTCAAAGCCATTCTGTCTTCTCTGAGAGACCTGGCTTCAGGCTGAAGGGCCACCTCCTCCCATACCATCTCCTGCCCCACTGGAAATGTGCTGTTCAGGCCTCTATCTAACCTGGGTATTTTCTGTGTCTCCTCTCACATCAACCTCACACAGTGCAAACTAAATATCAGATGGCTTGCAGCTGCGAACAGACACAGGCAGCATGGGAGAAACTACTGCTTGAGAGGCTTCCTTTGGAGAAGACTGACCTGGGTTTGGTGTCCTTCTCTCTGAGGTCTGCAGGGGTAGGGAGCACACAGGAGCTTTCCCTCACTTCAGTGGTAGAAGAACAGGACAGAGGATTGCTCTAGATTCGTTCCCTCTGAATGCTCAACACAAATTCTGTATCATGGGAATGACTCTGCCTTGCCTGCAACATTTCTCACAGGTCTTCTGTGTATAGACACATAGGCCACCAAGCCAAGAGGGTTGGGATAGCAGCAGAATGGGTGAGGTAAGGAGAAATCAGGAGGTTCCCAGAAGGGCTCAGGGACTGAGCTGGGACTGAGGGAGGCTGAGTCAGCAAGCAGGGCCAGGGGACAGGCAGTCCTGACTCAGCAGTGAAGCAGGGCAGGCTGGCCGAGGACGGGAAGCCAGAGTGGGGAGGAAAGGGAAAGGCATTCTGTGTGGCAATGCCTCAAGCCTTGGGTCTGGTCCTGCTGGCAATGTCAAGTTACTTAAGCCTCTGGGCCCCTTAAATGGCAGGGTTACCACTCTACAAAGCAGGTGAGGAGACTAAATGCTGCCAGACATCAGGCCCTTGGCAACCAGGAGCTTCACTGCAAGGAGCAGCTGCCTTTCCGAGAAGCCAGGGAGCACAGAGCAGGGTTAACACTGGGGATCTGGGCTAGACTTAGAAGAAAGACGGCCGTGCAGAAAGTGCCCTTCTTCACTCTGGTGGCCCAGAGTCCCACTTCCCCAGTCACCATGGCAGGAAGTGAGAAACCACAGACTGGGGCTTGAGTGAAGTGGAGAACTCAGGTAAGCAGGCAGAGTAAGTCACTGGATGGCTGGGCATATTCACAGGTATTGGGATATCTGGCCCCGTGCCTCTCTCCCCTCTACTCTATAGGGTGGCATGGTCTCTGGCAATGTGGACCTGGTACAGAATATGGTTATGAGAGGAAGGTAGCAGCCTATGGGGGCCTGGACAGCTATGGGTCCAGGTGTCCAGTCAGACCTGAATTCCTCAAGGAAGGGACTGGTATGGTATATGGCTTCCAGGCACACACACTAATTACATGGGGAAATACAGGGACAAAGGAAGTTGTGGCCCTGCTCACCTTGGTCAATACTGCCACAAACTTTTTCAGGGCCATCAGGCGATGTCCCTCCAGAACTGAGAACTTTCCCACTTCTACACGCAGTATGTAATGTAGTGAGGATTCCAGGTCGGCCATGTAGATCTTGGAGCTGAGGACCAAGAGGAAGCAGAAAGAGAAGGAGCATTAACCCCAGTGCAGGTGCTCAAAGGAATGAAGAGAGGGCACTACTGGTGTCACAGTAATGCGTAGACTCGGCTCTGGCAGCGATTTGCTGAGTACCTTAGATGAATAACCTTTCTAGGTCTCAATCCCTCATCTGTATTACAGACATAACACATTGCTCACAGGTAGGTTGCTGACTGAAAACAGGTGGAAACCAGCTTTGTGCAGGTGGGTAGGGCCTTCTCTCTAGCTCCAGAGCTAGCCCCTTCTGTAACTCATGAACCAGGCTCATTCTGTTTTGAGCAAAAACCCTTAGGGGCAGACAAACAGCCTGACTGCATATACACAGGCTCACACAGGGAAAGGGAAAGGCCTGGAGTTTAGCTACCCACCAAGGCTAGGGGCGGTGATGGTAGAGAGACAGGAAAGAAAACAGGTTCTCTATTTCTTTCAGGGCTCGTACGCATACAGCTTCTAAACCTGTCAGGTCTTCTACCTCTCCAGCTAGCTGTGCCATCCCATGCCCACCATGCTTCCATGGGGTGGGTCAGCTCAGGTACTGCTGGGAATGGCATTAAATGTTGGCTACTTTCTGACCTCTGCCTCCTGAAACCAGAGTTCTGGCCTCAGCATGATGGTGAGCTAGTTTTCCGAACTTAGGTAATTCCTATTCCATAGGTTATTTCACCTGTAGAACTAACAAACCATTATGCCTCTTGAAGGTATAGAGCCAACAAGGTCAGCTACCAAGATGGGCAGTGACTACTCGCACTTCACTCTCAGGCAAAATCTCCACTGTGGTGTCCTCTGGCCTCAGTTTACCTCGCTATTCTGATGTTCTGCCTCAAGAAGTGACCTCATTGGTCTGGAGAGAGAGCTTAGCAGTTAAGAGACTGTATTGCTCTTCAGAGAACCTTAGATCAGTTCCTGGCACCCACACCAGGTGGTTCACAACCTCCTGAAACTCCAGCTTCAAGGAATCTGATCACCTCTTCTGGCCATGACACACACACAGATATAAATAATAAAAATAAAATCTTAAAAAGTGGCCTTATGAAAAATGAGATGATGTAAGATTGTGGCAAGCACAGATCTTGGCATAGCTCTTACAGTAATTTGAGTAATCTGAATGAAAAAAATTGTCAATGACACCTTTGTGTGCCGGCATGGGTGTGTAGTGTACACACGTGTGCATATGTGTACAGTTGTGGCTGCATGTGGAGACAAGAGGCTGGCATTGGGACGTCTTCCTCAATTGCTTCTCTACTTTATTTGTGGAAACAGGATCCCTGCACTCAACTTCAAGTTCACCATTTCAGCTAGACTGGCTGTCTATAAAGCCTGAGATCTGGCCTGTCTGCACACCTCAGCGCTGGGGTTATAACTGCATCCTACATCCAGCATTCACATGCTAGTGATTTGAACTCAAGGCTCATCTGTGCACAAGAACTTTACCCGCTGAGCTACCTCCCAGGTATTCAGTGTCACCTTATATGTTTATTTCCTTATCACTGGATTTACTTTTTCCACTGCACTTTACCCATAAAGTCTGCTATTAGCTAGGATGTGAGATCCTTTCTGGATCTTTCTCCTGGTTCTCCTTCTGAACCAGCACTGAGCTGCCTGGTCAGACATCCTAGCTTAGTATGCAGTTGGGTACATACTAAGCAAGAGGTCTCCATCTCCATGGACAGCATCATGGTGTTTACTATAAAGCGAAGTCCAGGAGCCTCATAGAACAAACAGTTCTTTCACACTCAACACAATGCACAGACAAGGATACCTGAAAAGGCAGCAGACTCCCTGATACTTGTTGCATTCAGATGCAGTGGGGTGACTTTCTAGAAGGGATGCTTTGAAGGGGACTGTAAAGTCTATGAGCAGAGACGGCATCAGCCCTGTGTAGTCAGCAAAGGCAGCCATCAAGGCTAGCGTAGTGACTGCCTGTGTCTCATGCAAAGGTGTTGAGCTTCATTTTGTTCTAAGCAAAAATTGCCTAGGAGCAGAAAACTAGATGGACAGTGTGTGTGTGCGCGTGCGCACACACACACACACACACACACACACACACACACACTGCTCTAAAAAAGCTGGTCCTCTGCAAGAGTGAAAAGCTAAGGATTCGTCTACTCACTAAGGCTGGAGAACCAGTATAGCAGAAGGGCATGGGGGCACCATGGGCAGTAGTTCGTCTCTTTCAGAGCTGACGTGCACACAGATGCCAGACCTCAGGTCTCATACTCCACTAGACAAATTGGAACCCACAGTGGTCTAGCACATGCGTGGCCCTGACGAAACAATTGCTCAGGACAGAAATTAGTGAAGACCCTTCTAGTAACCCTCCACACCGATTCGACATCTCAATTCCCTTCCTCCCTCCTTGCCTTTTTCTCTTTCACACTCTTGATCTCTCTCTATGTAGCAGAGACTGGCCTGGAATTCACAGTCCTGCTGCTGTGGCCTCCTAGGTACTGGCATTACACTTGTACAGCCCACACCTGGCTTCTACTTGTTTTTGAGTAAAGTTAAGCTTATGCAATGTGGGCAATAGACAGCATTCCTTCAATTATGAGGAATAACATGCAACTTTGTTTGGCAAACCCGCATTTGGCACTGAGGCCCTGGCACACAGGAGAGGCCACAGCAAGATTCCTGAGCATGGTCAGCAGTCAGGGACCCCCAAAGGCCTAGTCAGCAGGGTGTTACTCAGCTCGGGATGAAGTCCAATGGGAGAGTTTCTACCTAGCATATTCAAATCTTGGGTTGGGTTCCCAGTAGCACAAAGACCCAAGGTCAGTCATGCAAGGAAAGATGTAGGCTATCCCTGTGACAGGAACAGGAATGAGTAAGGCAGTGCTCGTGAAGGGGATGTGACCCATGGCCAGAGAAGAGGTAGAGGAGGGATGGATGTAAGAACCCGGTGCCCTTACTGGTCTGCAAGCTTCCACACTGTGGGAGCTATGTTATTAGTAGAGGCTGGCGCAGCTGTGGTGGGGGGAGCCTCCCTGGTCGGTCCGGACAGTCCCCGCAGGTAGGATGTATAGAAAGGCCTGGACTCCATCAGCCTGGGAAGAAAGCAAAGGGAAGCAGTAAGTGCAAAGGGAAAATCGCACAGCTGGCCAGTGTCAGGAGAGTAAAGAGAGTGCGCCCACCAAAAGCAAGGCTTAGCAAGAAATTCGATCTAAACTTGTTCCCGTCTTGTTTTTGGCCCCTTAGGTCTCATTTTAACTCATCCATTCACTGTACATGCTATGGAAACCCTTTTATATCAACCAGATGTGGAACTCCTATCTGAAAAAGGAACTGGGCCTGAGAATTACTTGGCCATGGTCTTTAGGCAGGTGGGCTCCACTGGGAACAGCATCTATTCTGCCACAGAGAATAGGAGATACAGTTCAACAGAAGAGCTGTTACCTACCTAGCTTGTGCCAGTTCTGGGTTGGATCCCCAGCACCACAAAGACAAAAAACTACCAACTTCTGCCCATGACAAGAATTACTGGGTTTGACTGTCTTCCCTACAGACTAAAAGATGACTGGTCTCAAGGCAGTCACCCTCCCACAAACGTGTTCCAGGACATCACAAGGTGGCATTACTCCCCAAGGAATTCAGAGTTTGGTGTGTAATTTTAAAAATAATATCAATAACAGAGAACCAGGTTTGTCCAAATCCTCTTGATTTCTCTCTCCTAATATTGGAGTCTTAAGGGTAGGAAATATTTCCTCAAAAAGGTCTGGCCAAGATAAGCATCAGTGACAGGATGTCCCATGGGAGCCAGCATCAGTAAGCATGGCTTCCCTGCTATGCCACCCCAGCTCAATATCTATCAATGAGCAGATGGCTCAGGAGCAGCATCGTCACAAACAATTTTCTCCTCCACCAACTTCAAGTGAGGAAACAATGCCTCCTCTTGCCTCTAGGACTGGCACTTTCTGGGCCTGCCCAGGAGCTAGCCTAACATTCCCCTTATGAGCACCATGCTTCTGGACTCGGAGAGGCCTGCCTCAGGGACACTGGTGACCTAGGCTATGGCAAGAGCAAGAGGCTGGCTAGCTTGGCCTCAGTGTAGGCTGGTACTAATGGTCACAAGAAGCAGATTTCTGGGTAGCTAGGGTAGCCTTGAGCTCTTTGGCCCCCTGAATTTCTGTCTGCAAGGCCAGGCTGACATCAATCATCTGCCTACAGAGGGCACCAAGGCACCATCTGGTGCCATTCAGCAGCAGGAGCCTGGCAGAACAGCTGAGGCTGGCTTGATTGTTTTCTCCTGACATTTTGGAATGGGCTATTGTCTGGCTCCTAATGAACTTTTCTGCAATTAGAAAAGGAAAGGGAGGGAAGGTCCAGCATGTCTGAGTCCTTGCCAGGTCTGCACCCTGTCAGTGGGCAGAGGGATGGGTGACATGGCTAGGGAGTGGTGTGGGTGCCTTAGAAGCATTCAGGGTGGAGGCAGAAACCCTAAGCTGCAAGGTTGGAGGTCTTGTCTCACACCGAGGACCAGACATCTGCTTCTCCTGTTTGCCTGTTCTTCCTAGTGACATCTCTAGGCAGGAAGAATGAATAGATGGGGGTGGGGGAAGGGGAAAGGGGAATAGGGCGACATCACACTTACACCGGCACTCGCACTCGGGAGATAGAGCCATTCCGAAACAGCAGGTAGCACGAGGGAAAGCCAGTGACATTAAACTTGCTCACCACGTCGCTCTCTGTATTTAAGACCCTGCGCACCGGAACATGGCGCTGGGAGAGGTCCAGAGCTACCTGGGGAGACAGCAGATGTGGGGGGCTTACCCAGCGAGTACAGCGAGGAGAGAGCCTGAGTGCCAGGCCTGCTGCTCAGCAGGTATTAGGTAGCAGCTAGCAGCTGTCCTCTATGTAGACTTAAACCCGAACAGACCACTGTGAGAAAGCGCATACAGTCCTCAGGTTATAACTACCAAACACCACCCAAGATAAGGGCCTTGGAACTGTGCAATGAATAGGGCAAAATGCTGTTTATTTTTATTCTTACACGTACAATGCTTTATATCTGTATCCTAGGTCAGAAAAACTATATTGATCAGACACAGTCCTTTTGTGTATTAGAATGCCACATTTAATCTTCAGAATAACACTGGGACAACAGCCCCTGTCAGGCCTTCACACCACAGCTGCTGCAGGTGAGTCCTGATGCTACAGGACCAATCTGCCCTTGACTCAACCTCCTTACCTGCAAAATGATAATGATGACAACAGTAACAAATAGAAATCTTAGAGGGGTGTTATGAAGACTGCACTGATAAAACTCATTAAAATGCTTGTAATAATGGCCAGCACATGGTAGACATATATGTTATTTATTAAAAATATATAATTTAGGCTGGGTAGATGGACTGGACTTCAGATACTCAGAACTCATGTAAAAGCTGGGGTGGTAGCAGGCATCTGTAATCCTATGCCTATGGGGAAATGGGAGGTAAGGACAGGAAAAGCCACAGAAGCACACAGGCCAGCTAGTCTGGCATATGCAGTAGTGAACAAGAGACCCTGCCTCAAGTAAACCAGAAGGTAAGGACTGATGTCTGAGGTTGCCTTCTGACTTCCACATGTGCACTGTGGCATGCAGATGCCTGTGTGAACACACACACACAACACATATACAGGAAAAAAATTCACCAGGATATGGTGGGACACACCTGTAATCCCAGCACTTGGGAGAGGGAGGCGAGAAAGCCATGAGTTCAAGGCAGTGGTACCAATTGGTACCAGGGAGCAAGACATGAGCATGTTGCTTGTTGGCAAAATGGGACTTTGGATTAGGAAAGCAGCTGAACACAATAAGCAAGGCTTAATGGACCATACCATACCATAGTGGAAATGTGGAAGGCAGTGGGAATGCCAAAAGCAATGTAGGTTATGATGGCCCAGTCTCAATTAAATGCTTTCTTTTATAAGAGTTTCTATGGTCATGGTGTTTCTTCACAGCAATAGAACACTGACCAAGACAAGGCTAGTCTCAGTTATCTAGTGAGTCATAGGTCTGCCTGGATTATGTGGAGCTCTATCTCAACAAAACCAAATCAAACCCAATGCTATTCTGTAAGCAGAACAGACAGTAATAGTAAACAGTCCTGTTTTGTAGCTAAGGGAGCACAGTGTAGAACTGAGTGATGTTGTGTGTGGTGAAGGGAGAACTGATTCTAATCAGCATCTGTCAACCATCTGTGTTTGACAGGCCTAAACCAAGACACAGATAGGGCCCCAGAGGGTCAGGCACTCTAAGAGAACTGCCGGCAGTCCCCTAACTACACTCTGAAGAGCTGAAAGGTCCCAGAGGTCATCAACAAGAAAAACTGTCCTGTCCACAGTAGTATCTAAGTTCACCCCCTCAGGTTTCTTTTCCCAGCATGGTCTTGGAACATGTGACAAGCATTGGCACATCCACCTGGCACCGAGAAAGGCTCCCAAGCCATCTGTGGCAAGTCTGTGAGCCAGCACCATAGTGGGTGCTCTCTACAGCAGGCAAAGAGGTGAATCTTTATAAAGTCCCTCTACAAGCTGGCCACTCATTCAAGCTCTTTATCTAAATTGCCTTACTAAGCTTTCTAATATGACTAAACATAGCTACTTCTATTCAACAGCTAGGAATAAGGCTCAGAAAAAGTTGGGCAACTTGACCAAAAATATTCCTTGAACTGATAGAGAAGTGCAGTCTGCACTGCTGGCCAATGATCCAGTTTCCTCAGAAAGGACCAGGTTAATTCCCATGTATCTGCTTCCCTCACTCCCCCCCCCCTTTTTTAACTCCAATTCTATGCAGTTAGGGCAGTGAAGGAACAACACAGGTTTTGAGTCAAACTGCCCTCTTCCACATTACTAGCTGTGTGATCCTAGACATATTATCCCGCTGTCTGAAGTTTAGGGATTAGCGGAAATGTGTTGGCATCTAGTCCTACATTCAATAAACAGCAGGTATTACTTTTAGTTTCAGAGAGAGAGAGAGAGAGAGAGAGAGAGAGAGAGAGAGAGAGAGAGAGAGAGAGAGAGAGAACAGACACTAACTTTTCAAGTGGAAAGGTAGCTACACTTCCCATATGCCCCAGCAGGGGTCAGGCAGTGCCTAGCTAATAGGTGTACAAGGACCAGCCGTCTGCATTGGTCTGATCTGGGCTCTCTCCCTAGGGACTCTTCCAAGACTCAGGAAAGCTGAGCAGCTCACCTCTCTGCCCACGTAGGAGTCTTTGTCTTCAAAGATCAGGGCCAGGTACTCTGTGTTATTTTTTGCAAAGAAGTTTTTGATCTCCTTCATCCTGCAAGAGATGAATGGGGTCACTTTTCCTCCATAGCCAGATAGCCCATGGAAATGAGGTGAAGACCCCGAAGGATGCAGGACTTCCAAGGCAGCACATTTCCCCATAGCCCTGCGGCCTCCCTCTGCCAGCCCACAATGGAAGGACACTAAACCTTCAGTCTCAGAGGATGCCATCATGCTACCTAATCTTCTCATTTGACCCACCTCGGGTTTTATTGTCTTATATTTTTCTTTCTGTCTCTTTTAGGAGTCAGGAGTAAACAGGAGGCAGGCTGGGGAGAATTGGTGGGGATGCTGGAAGACCAGCTGCCTCCACACTCTGGGTAAGGCCCAAGCTTTCTGAAGACGGTTTTACTGGTTCCCTAAGAGACTGGTGATTAGAACCCATTAAATGCAAGCCCTGGTCCACGACAAATCATGACCAGTGGGGAGAGCAACGCTTTCCTCTCTAAACAAGGGAAGCAATGACCTAGAGTCCTGGTCAGGAGAATGCGGAAGCCAATGAACCTAACCTCTTCTGCTCAAGGTGAGGAGAACGAGGCCCAGTCTTCTTGGGTAGAAATGATTAAGAAGGTAAATTCTCTCTCAACCAGAGAACTAAGCTACAGGTTGTTTTTAAAAACTCAAAGAAAATTATGTCTCTTCATTCCAGTTAAAAGACAGCACCCAGCATAGGCATAAGAGGAGGACAGATGACGGGGCACATGGGTAAGGGGAGATGCACCTTCCTTTATTCTCAACTTGGTGTCTCACTTCCCTGCTCTTAACCCAAGGACATGGAGCACATACCTCCAAACAGAAGGGGTAATGTTAGGTCAATGCTAGAATCCAACCTGGAGTCAGTATGAACGGATATGCCAGAGAGGTGGGCATTAGGGTAAACCTTTGATGGATAAAAGTAGTTCTGTAGATAACATCAGCCTCTGGGTGGCACTAGGTGGCCAGTCTCTCTGACCACATCCTGATACCTACCCCTAGGCTGGCAGAGGAGCAAGTCCTCAGCCTTCTGGAAGAGGCAGTTCAAGTTTCATCATGGGTATCTGCCTATATTCTTCCTAAGGGCATCAAAAGGATCACTTTGAGATGGGTTGGCAGATTTGGCCAGTTTGTTGCTTTTAAGGTTCCCAGGGCAGAGAATGTACTATAAAGTACTGTTCTCTCTCTCTCTCTCTGAGTGTGTGTGCATGTGTGTGTGTATGTATGGGAGTGTGTAAGAGAATGAAACAGAGACACAGCCATGAGGAAATGGAAGGAAAAAAGGACTGGGGTACAGGCTACTGTGCATTTTCTAGTGGGATGACATTATGGCTTAGATATGAAATGTCCCCAGAAAAAGCTCATGCACTGAAGGCTTAGTCCCCTGCTAGTGGGTCCGATCATTGAGAGATGATTGTTCATGAGGGCTCTGATCAGTAGATCACCCAGCGTAAGGCTTTGTATTTGATGGCAGAATCAGGAGGTGACAGAAACTTTCAGAGGTGGGGCGTAGTTGGAATAAGTACACAACTGTGCATATTGTCCTGAACTCCTCTTTTTTGCTCTTGTAGCTTCTTGGCTGCCATGAGACGAGTAGACTCTGCCAAATGCTCTGGCTACCATGATATTCTATATCATCTCAAATAATGGGTCATGCCACATGTGGACCAAAACTTCCAAAATAATGAGCCAAAACAAATCCTCCCTTCTTTTAAAATGTTTATCATGGGGGGGGGGACAACAATCACCACAGATGGAGTCCAACCTACATTGGGAATATATACTTGGCCCAAGTCTCTATGAGACCCTCTAGAAAGATAAGGAATTGGGAAAGATGATAAAGGAGTCATTGTTAATTGGATTCAACACCAGCTGACCAGTAACCATTTTCAGTTTACAAACAGGGCTTTACTCTTCTGAACATCCTAGCCTTTTCTTCCAAATCTGATCTCCTCTGTCCTCTCATTTGCCAGTGCCCAGAGAAAACATCCTACGCCCACAAACGCACCTCAGGACCAGACAGGAGAAGCAGTAGCAGTGTGATCTGAAGAACTCCATCACACACTTTTCCTTCCTCCCCCCAGCAGGTCAGGCCCCTCAACCCTCAACCAGCCCTCAAGGGATGGGGCTCCTCAACACCTGAAGTGAAAAGAAGTCACTACCAGCTACTCTAAAGTATGTCTGGCACCCATGGGTAAAGGGTACAGGAAGAACCAATGTGGGTCCTCTGCCCCATGGCTCCCAACACCTTCTCCACTCTAGGGCCCCTGGCCTATACTACTCTAAGCCTGCCCCAACCCAGAATACTTGGCAGGCTGCAGTGGTGGACAGGCTGCAGGCCATTTGTCACGGTGGGACTCCAGAGCATCAATGAGCCTCCTACGTAGCGTCTGGACATTAGCACCAGCCACTGTAAGTGAAACAGAAAGAGGGCATCAGGACAGAACAGAATCCTGTACCCTTGTCAGTTTCACTCACAAACAAGGATCCCCAAACCAATTCCAAGAAGAAGCACATGCCAGCCCTCCTTGAGAAGAGGGTGGGGTGAGGGCTCTTGTGGCCTAAAGCAAAGCAAGAAGCTCCATCCCTGCACATTGTACTGGAAGCTAATTAGTGAGCAGTGAAAAGTCATTGGTGGTCTTCACGGAGGCCATCTGAAGAGGAAGGTGACTCTTTGGCACATGTTAGCTTTCCCATGTGCCCATGTGACCCTGCTCCTTTTCCTGGAAATAGGTCTCTGAGGCTGGTGTCTCCTCAGTGAGAACTGCCAGCCTCTCATGGCACTCAGCCAAGGGTCAATGATCCTGAGGACAGAATGGTGCCCCTTAGAACTGGCTGCTGGTTTAGGGCTATTCTAGGAAGATACCCACAAACCCAGGATTTTGGGTAGGTCACACTTGAAGGGCTGCTCATATGGGCTTTGCTGAGGCATCTCCCAGGCTGACTAAGGAGACATATGTGGGAAAACAAACAGACTTCGCTTGGGGACCTCTTTACCTTTGTGAAGGGTTTTCTTGACCCCCTAAGGACCCAGGTAAAAGCAAAAGGGCTAGAGAGAAGATACTGGCAATGCCAACACAGCAGCCATAGTCAGAGCACCCACCTGGCAATGTTGTTCCAGAACCATTCTTGGAGAAGGCCTTAAAAAACTGCAAACAAGCAGACAAGAGTCAGTGGTGATGTCAGGTGGGCCTGGATTTAAATAGGGTGGCTTTGGACAGATTACTTATCTTTTTTGAGTCCCACCTTCTTCACCTGTAAGTGAGATCATGGAGGTTTTGTTCTGGGACCTTATCTAGTGTCCTCACATTCAATCCCTCTCCAGTGCCAGAGCACTCTTAGAACCCGAGGCAGCAGCTCAGAAACTTCACTAGAGACCAGCTCCACGAAGCACTGACACCTACACATTGCTACGTAAGCTATTTAGTGAGCAGAGAAAAGTCACCGATGGCCTTCACTCAGGCCACCTTCAGGAGAAAGTGATTCCTTGGCACATGTTAGCTTTCCATGTACCCATCTGCCCTTCTGCCTTTTCCTAGAAATGGGTCTCTGAGGCTGGTGTGTCCTCAGTGAGAACTGCCAGCCATCATGGCACTCAGCCAAGGGTCAAGGATCCAGGACAGGACCTACAGAGTGGTGGACCTGTGCCCCAGGAAAAACAAGACTGCAGCACACGGACCCCTTTCAACATCATGTTGTCCTCTTTCCCCATATGTGTGACAGTCTGTCGTCAGAGTGAGAGGGCAAGAGAGAACACTAGGCAACTTACAACCTGGGCTTCTGCCCAAGGGGCAAGACAGCTGCAGGGCTCTTGCCTATGTCCTCCTATCTGAGGGAGACTTTGGTTGTCCTGCAAGATACTCAGCTATCTGCCAAAGAGCCTGAAGGCTCCTTCATGAGGACCTTATCTGAAGCAGGTGGTTAGCTGCAGCCATCGGGTCTGGAAGAACTGGCTTTAAGACCCGGCTCTGCCATGTTCTTGCTAGCTTCTCTAAACCTTAGTATTCTGATCTTTAAGATGAGAATGACAGCGCTAGCTTAGAATTGTTATAAGATTCAATAACATAAAAGCTAAAGCAATTAAGGTACAGTAGTAACCAGTACATCTAATAATGGACTCAGTAAATGTCAATTCCATCGCCATCATTCCCTTCTATATACACAACCTTTTAGTGCCGGGAAACACTGACCAGCTAAGACTGGTCTGTGTAGGCAGGAAGGGAAAATTCACATGAGTAAGAGACTGCAGAAACCAGCGATGCCTCTCTTGATCTTTGCCCGCTTCCTGTGACCTCACTGCCTTTCCTCCTCCTCTCTACTCCATTCTCTTTTCGAAATACAAATGCAATACTTTATTCACAAGTGAAAACAACTCATCTACATATGTCACAGTACACCTATGTTCTTGACACTTACTGAACAAATCTTGACCTAGTAAAATTATTATTCTAATACTTGTAAAATAATCACAAATTTCCTGAATTTTTGTGACATGAAATCCAGTTTATAAGACACATTAGAATCTTTATGGATAAGCATTGCTTCTCAGAAACAGGACAAATGTGACACTGCAGGGTGGTTTGCTTGGTGTGGTCCTGCAGCTGCACACACTCACTTCTGCGCTAACAGCGGTCCTGCAGCTGCACACACTCACTTCTGCGCTGACAGTGGTCCTGCAGCTGCACACACTCACTTCTGCGCTGACAAGACAGACTTCAGCTACTTTCTAGACCTCCCAAGTCATGGACCAGCCTTCAATGGGGTAGCTTCCTCAGAGCTATAGCAGTTATATTCATTTCTGCAGAACATGGTACCATTCCTTCATCAGCCATCAGGCTGCCTAAGACTGGGCAAATACTTGTCTTAAAAGGAGCAGGAATTCTCCCCATCTAACAAAAGGCATCTCCTTCACCCTAAATTTCAAGGTTCTAATCTACCATAGGAACTCTGAGTTGAAACCAAGAGTGACTCAGGAGGCCCCTGCCACAGAGTGCATGATAAAGGAAGTTCTGTGCCATCACCACTTGGCCTTGCAGCATTCAGAAACTTCCTACTACCTTCAGGACAGTATTATCCTCTGAGAAAGCGGCTCCCACACCTCTAATGTCTTTCTCATTACACCCTTTCTCTACCAGCTCCTCTCCTAGGCTATAAAGAGATCTTAAGAACGCTCATGCAAACTGTAGCACAGAAGGGAAGAAGGGAGGGACAACAGGCAGGCCTTCCTTCTTTCTCCAGTCACTGCATTTCCTGTTTCCCTGCACTGCCAAATCTCTTCTGCTCCCCAACATCTCTCGCCACTCCTTAGAGCCCACCACTCAGCTAAAATCATTCAAGAAAGCTGCGTGGTGACTCTCCCTAGCCGGTTCCAAGCATCCCAGGCCCTGCTTGTTTGCTGCTTCCCACCTCCTTGTCTAGCTTTTATTTTGTTTTCAATGCACATTTTCTTGAAACTATCTCTTTCTTGTCTTCCTTCCTTCTTTTTTCCTCCCTCCCTCCCTCCCTCCCTCCCCCCTCCTTTCTTCCTCTCTTTCTTTTTCATGTTGCCACCCTCCCTGGTTGTTAGCCCTTCTTGGCTCTTAGCCCTTGTCCTAACTTCGCCCTTGGCTGCTCTCCTGGGTTACTGTCATTACCACCTGTTTCTCTTAGTCTTTCTCCTGCTGCTACACATCAAATCATGTCATTCTTTGTTTAAAAAGCCCTTAAAGGCACCATTAGGAGGAAGAGCTCAGTTTATACTTTCAAATGAATGAATGAAAGAATCAAGAACAAAGCTACTGTTTCTCTATGGCCATGTCATTCACTTTGCTCAGCTGATTGACCATCTGAGCCTTGTGTCTCAGGTCCTTACCTGTCCTAGACTTCTAGTTCCTCCTGGTAAACTCCACAGAGGTGTCAAGGCACCCCTACCCACACAACAACCTACTTCTGCACCTGTGTTTTATCTCGCCCAGCAATCAGTACTCCTCCCTGTTTCCCAAACTAGCATGTCCCTTCCCTACAACCCCCATCCATCCAGTCATCTGGCGAGTTCTGTAACTCTGCCTTGGGCATACCTCTTCAACAGCATTGCCACCTGTCAACAAAACCTCTCACCTTGTCTAGACCAGGGCCAATAAGTGAAAACTTAGTTCTTGATCTATTACATTAGTCCCTATTTGCTTTCTCTTCATGAGTCAGAAATGTTAATCCTCAGCCAGCAAGGTGGCTCAATAGGCCAAAGGACTCACAGCCAACTTTGACTGCCTGAGTTCAATCCCTAGAATCTACATGGTAAGAGAGAACTGACTCCTGAAAGTACACACACACACACACACACACACACACACACACAGAGAGAGAGAGAGAGAGAGAGAGAGATACCCTCTCAATCTTTTATTCAGTTGTCTTCCTCCTTGCCACTGTTTCCTTCTCTAAGGAATAATTATGGGATTCCTCTTCCCATTGCCATAAGTCTACATGGGCTATGAGTAAGATCCAAACTCAATACATTTAAGGCATTTCTTTCAAGATTTGAACCCAAACTGACCTTCCACCATGCGATACACTTCAACCACAATGACCTTCAACCTGAACTTAGGTCTAGTAACCCACTGTGGTGGTTTGAATAAGAATGGCTTCCACAGGCTCATATGTATGAATGCTTAGTTAAAAGAGACTGGCATTATTTGAGAAGGATTAGAAGGTGTGGCCTTGTTGTCACAGGGATGGGGGAGGTAAGGATGGGCTCTGAGGTTTCAAAACCCCATGTCACGCCCAGGGTCTGTCTCCTCATCTCCCACCTGGCTGCAGAGCAAGATGTAGCTCTCAACTACTTTTCCAGCAGTGTGCCTGCCTACATGTCACCATGCTCCCCACCATGGTGATAATGAATTAGCCCTCTGAAAATGTAAGCGAGGCCCAGTTAAATCTCTGTAAGAGTTGCCTGGTCATGGTGTCTCTTCAGAGCAATAGAACAGTGACTAAGGCACCAACCCACCTGCCTGACTTGGGTAGTCTAACAGCTTATACATCACTGCAAGCCCCACTGGGCCTGGTATAGTGGCTAGCATCTTAGCTGTCCAATCCAGCAGCCACAGCCCTTTTATCATCTTGAAAGCTCAAGTGGAAATCTAGTCAGGGCACATTTTTGTCCTCTTAGGAAAATACATCCTTGTTAAGTCAGCCACTGGAGGTATGTGCCTACCTGAGGTCAATTACCCCTGAAAAGATGGCAACAGAGTACCAGGAGTGTGTCTTTCCTCTGACAACAGGCAGAAGTTTGTTTGTTCAAAGTCTCTCTCCCTCCCTCCCTCCCTCTCTCTTTCTCTCTCTCAATTTATGTTATACGTATATGTGTTTTCCTGCATGTATGTATATATACCATGTATGTGTCTGGTACTTGCATTAGTCAGAAAAGGGCATTGGATACCCTGGGGCAAAGGGTGGTTTTAAGCCACCATGGAGGTAATGAGAGCTGAACCCGGGTCCTCTGTAAGAGCAACAAAGCTTTTAATCATTGAGGCATCTCTCCAGCCCCGCATCTTCTTTTCACCCCTCAACATAAAATAGGAGACAGGAAGGGACTTCTGTCTCCCTGGACTTGCTGCTATGGTCTTTTCACAACAGCAGGACAACTG
Organism: Ondatra zibethicus; assembly: GCA_004026605.1. Lineage (NCBI taxonomy): Eukaryota > Metazoa > Chordata > Mammalia > Rodentia > Cricetidae > Ondatra > Ondatra zibethicus. Next base: position 4,171 of record PVIU01003167.1, on the reverse strand, counting down.
TTAGCACAATACAAGACACCAGGAACCACAACAGCTAAACAGAAAGTCCCAGGAAGACTAGTTAGTGGTGGCACTGGAGTCAAGCATATAGGACCAGTTTTCAGAAACATAATCAAGTCTACAAGTATTTTATTCTGAGCTCAGAAAGATCAATTGCCTTAGCTACTTAGTTTCTGTGCTATGAAAGATCAGTGTAGAGGATGGCTGGATGACAGACAGTGGAGGTAGGAGACCTGAATTCTCTCTCTCCTCCTGAAAACTCACCATCTGGCTACAGGCTTCTAGTAAGAGTTCTATAAAGCAACAGCCCAGACTCTGCACTCCACAGTGCTCCATACTCTGCCTGGCTCTCAAGGACCTGCCATTCTTGGGGTCCTACTTCCTTTGCCCTACTTCACCCCTGAACATGAGCCTCTATTGCAACATGCCACATAGTTCTGCTCATAATAGGGGGCCAGTTCTCATCTTCCCTGCTCAAGCTACTCTGTGCCTAGGATATACCCACCACACAGAAACTACCATTAGATCCAGGGGACAAGACACAAGAAGAAAACTAACACTTACCAATCCCAACAAAATGCCAGCACCTGGGCACTTCCACAAATAAGGCATCTCTTATACCTCTTATACCATGATCTTATTAATAGATAGTGTTCACCCATTTTTACAGACAGGAAATCTGAGACTCTGGTCGGGCCTTTAAGTGACTTCCTTTGTTACACACAGTGAGCAGTGGAACAGTGAGTTGCATCTGCATTGGTGATCTTTACAGAGACCACTAAGTAGGCCTTCACCACCTAATGAGGGGCACTGCTCTGGCCTACTGCTTGTTCAGCCCAAACCCACTGCAAACTCACTTCCCTTCTCCCTGCGCCTTTGTTTTCTTCTGATCTGGCCTAATGGAGACCTGACAGAGCAAGATCCCAGCCTTTAGGGCTAGGTGCTTTCTGAACTGGCTGGACTACTGGGAGATCAACATGTGCTCATTGGCAAGGGGCCGGAGGCAGAGAAAAAGAGCACTGACACATGTCACTCACTAGAAAGGCATGCCTCACCATGGGTCCTCACCTCGGGCTCTCACAACCTTTAAGGGTAGTGAGCAAAGACAGGGTCTGGCCCCTGGAGGGCAGTAGTTAGGGCAACAGTGCTATCTGGCCAGAGGGCTAACTTTTCAAATCTGTTCTGCTTTTTTAGAGAGCCTGGCACTTTAGGTTTTCATAGGCAAGACTGAGATCTGAAATGTGTGAATACTGGTTTAAAACACGCTAGAAACAACCTTGTAGTGAGCTGGAAAGTAGTCGGTTTAGTGAAGGACAGTCAGGTGTTTTTTTTTTTTAAGTGAAACAAAAATATTAAACTTTTACTTTAGCAATAGTTAACACAAACCAAATTTAGGATCACAATGTAAAATACACATTTCTTTTTTTAATTGATTTTATTGAGCTATATATTTTTCTCTGCTCTCTTCCCTTCCTCTCCCCTCCCCTTCAACCCTCTCCCATGGTCCCCATGCTCCCAATTTACTCAGGAGATCTTTTCTTTTCTACATTAGATCTATGTATGTATCCCTTAGGGTCCTCATTGTTGTCTAGGTTCTCTGGGGTTGTGAATTGTAGGCTGGTTTTCTTTGCTTTATGTCTAAAAGCCATTTATGAATGAGTACATATGATATTTATCTTTCTGGGTCTGAGTTACCTCATTCAATATGATGATTTCTAGCTCCATTCATTTGCCCACAAATTTCAAGATGCCGTTATTTTTTTCTGCTGTGTAGTACTCTATTGTGTAAATGTACCACATTTTCTTTATCCATTCTTTGATGGAGGGGCATTTAGGTTGTTTCCAGGTTCTGGCTATGACAAACAATGCTGTTATGAACATAGTTGAGCACATGTCCTTATGGTACAATTGAGTGTCCTTTGGGTATATACCCAAAAGTGGAAATACACATTTCTTATTGCAGGACACAGTAGTCATTTAAAGAGGTCATCTAAAAGGCATTGCTTAGAGTCTTGCAGCAGAGGCCCAGCAACAGCGTGAACCACCTGCCATCTTCTAGAGCGCTAAGGACAGGGCACTGAGTGCTTCTCCTCAGATGAAACTAAGCAGCAGGTTCCTCAGGGAAGCAAAGCCATGCCAACAGAGGCCAGACGAGAGCTTAGGAAATGGACAGCTGTCTACTGAACTGGCCCAGTCAGGTGCTACCAGTCTGGAAATAAAGGAAAGCCAGAAGGACTAGGTAAGGTCCCTCCCAGGCTCTCCCACAGTCAGCTGGGCAGGTAGGGTGATTAGTCACTTGAGGCATCCAGGCTGCGTGTACTGCGTGACTTGGGTAGGTGCTGAGGAGCCTCTGAACCTGCACCTACCTGGGCCTCCTCCTCACACCCTGTATCTGGCCGCTCCCTGGCTGAACAGAAAGCTCCAGGTGTCAGGGCCTACTGAACCCCAACTGATGTCCTGAATAGTCTCCCTGTGAGCTATACAGTAGCTAATCCCCAGGGTTCAGGGCTCACTGAGAAAATCTATGAGCCTATGGATGATGCCTTCAGCTGCTACACTGGGGTTCCCATAGCTTCCCACTTAGTATTGCTCACTCTGGGTCTGCATCCCCACTGAAATACCTTGTTACATATCTTGGAGAAGAAGACAAGCAGTATCCTTGCCAGGGGGACTTTCTATTTAGAGAAGTGACTGCTAAGAGCATCCTGGAGGATGTGGCAGTAGCCACTGTTTTGCCACACTGTTCCTTAAAGCAACCTGGTCTGAGAACATGGGCCTGGATCCTGATCTTAAGTGGTAACCATTTAGGAAGTGATGACTCTGGGGTGGGGAGCCTCTGAGTCCAGTGGAGGACAGAGATGGGCTCTCCTGCAGATGAAACTGCTGAGTGATCAGGCTTGTGGAATGGACTGAAACTCGAGGTCCCTGAAATCAGAGCGATCTTGTTCCAGGGATAATATTTGGCATTTCAGCCTTCAAAGGTATCTCCTGACTATCCTTAGTGGTTATAGTGAAACTGCTTATGTAGCTTTCATTCTTGTGGGCAGGGCTGAGCCCTGGGAGGACCCTTCCCCTAACTGCTACAACTGTACCATTCTAGGCTGTGTAAGGGCTCTTAAGACCCATGGTAACTGTCCAGACGTTAACTTGTTGGGAGGCTGGAGAGAAGGCTCAGAGGTTAAGGGCACTGGCTGCTCTTCCAGAGGACCTGGAGTTCCCAGTCACACAGTAGTTCACAACTGTCTATAACTCCAGTTCCAGGGGATCAACACCCTCACATATGCAGGCCAAACATCAATGTACATAAAATTAAAAAACTATTTTTTTCTTTTTCTTTTTTGAGACAGGGTTTCTCTGTGTAGTCCTGGATTCCCTGGAACTCACTCTGTAGACCCAGGCTGACTTTGAACTCAGAGATTCACCTGCCTCTGCCTCCTGAGCGCTGGGATTAAAAGTGTGTGCTACCACAACCTGGATACTAAAAACTATTTTTTAAAAAAATCGCTGGTGTCCTGTGATCACTGCCAGAGGATCATCCGAAAGCTCATGAGTATGTGCACTGCCAGAGCTGGAGTATGAGAACCCGCATGCCTTGGATGTTGGTGACTTCCGTCCCTGGAAGCTCTGCCATCTGAATGAAGCACTGCACATTTTGACTATGGGGGTGAGGCAATCCCCTAAGTCACGTTGGTGCCTTTCTGTGTCAAAGCTTTAGATCCTGTCTACAGAAAGGTTGTAGAGTATGATCAGGCCTCCAAGAGTGGGAGGTCAGAAGTGAAAATTAAAAAGGACCTTGAGAGCTAGCAGCACTCACTAGCCTGTGTGATGACTATATTACAACACAATGCAGAAATCTTCCTACCCCAGCATTCCCATGTGCCATCTCTTCATAAAGACAGACTTTCTCAGAACAAAAAGCCCCTCCTTTTCTGCCTGTCTCTAAAACAGTGCACCACCAGAGGGTGGACAGAGCTCCATCAGAGGTGGGCAGAGCTCTATCAGAGGGTGGACAGAGCTCCATCAGAGGTGGGCAGAGCTCTATCAGAGGGTGGACAGAGCTCCATCAGAGGGTGGACAGAGCTCCATCACAGGGTGGACAGAGCTCCATCAGAGGGTGGACAGAGCTCCATCAGAGGGTGGACAGTGCTCTATCAGAGGGTGGACAGTGCTC
>PVIU01003166.1:22852-152360 GCA_004026605.1 Ondatra zibethicus | reverse complement strand
TATTGAATATTTTATTTCTCAAAATAACCTAGCTGGTAAGTGACTTTTTTTTTCTTTTTTGGGTTTTGGAGACAGGGTTTCTCTGTAGCTTTGGATCCTTCCTGTCCTGGCACTAGCTCTTGTAGACCAAGTTGGCCTCAAACTCACAGAGATCCACCTCCCTTTGCCTCCCAAGTGCTGGGATTAAAGGCGTGTGCCACCACTGCCCGACAGTAAGTGACATTTTTATCCCATTTCATGGACAAGGTGAAATCCAAGGAGGTCTGGTAGCTGACCAAAGGTAACAGGTCCAGGGAAAGAGCCAGGAGCATATAAGCATATGGATTTCAAACCTGGGGTCCTCTACCATGGAAGCATACTGTAGCCTGTGTGGTTGAGAGAGAAGAAATTGATCTTCCCAGTGCTATACATAGTTAATCAACTGTGACGGTACCAGCGTGGCTGATATCCATCGAGCCATCTTCTTAGCCTACTCTACCTTCTTCCTGTATTCGCAATGATAAGAAGGAAGACAGCTGTTTTACCTTCTCATCTAGAAACCCCACAACATAGCAAATTAGGACCACCCTTGGGATCTCATTTAAAGGGCCTGAAGACAGGCTTTTCAGACACACTCATGATGGGGGTTAGGGCCCTGACATATGAAGTTGTAGGGGTATAAAATTGCCTCCATAACATTTTACACTGCTTCCTTCACTTATAGCTTATACCATTGCATGCAAAATACATCCGTTCCATCTCCAAGCCCTTGATGCCTTAACTTACTCCAGCCTCATGTGACATCTAAAGTCCAAAGGAGAATATTATCTATATCATGTGTTAGACTCTGTGTGACTGACCCTATGTACATCATATGTGAGACTGTGTGACTGACCCTATGTACATCATGTGTTAGACTATGTGACTGATCCTATGTACATCATGTGTTAGACTCTATGTGACTGATCCTATGTACATCATATGTGAGACTGTGTGACTGACCCTATGTACATCATGTGTTAGACTCTATGTGACTGACTGTGTGACTGACCCTATGTAAATCATATGTGAGACTGTGTGACTGACCCTATGTAAATCATATGTGAGACTGTGTGACTGACCCTATGTAAATCATATGTGAGACTGTGACTGATCCTGAGGTAAATTTCCCTCCATTTGGAGACGGTGAGAGCAGACAACTTTGACTCCAGAATGCAGTCATGAAACTAACACGGAACAGCATTCTTTTCCAAAAGGGAGAAAAGGGAATGCAGAGGTGACATCTCTTAAACAAGGCCTAAGCCTAGTAACAAAACACTCACAAACTCTTAAATGGCCCAAATATCTCTCCTTGAGCTGACATTATGTCTTCTTAACCCCCTTGGCGGAATCACTCCAGAGCCCTGAAAGGCAGCCTCTGTTGTTCTCTCTGACCACAAAGGAGGAATACCCCTGATGCTGGGTCTGCATTCTTTGGAGTCGCTCCTTCCTTTGCTTGAAGAATAGCTTTTTGACCTTTCCTGTAGCCACGTAGTTTCTCTTTCCCACCTTGTTTTTTCCGTTTCCTTTAGTTGAAGAGTATGATCTAATCTCTAGCTGACATGACTGATCACACCCATGATATATTCTGCAGATGTTGGCTCAGCCACACCCTCATGTTCCCAGAACATATCTCTCTTTCTGCATCTCTCTCTCTCTCTCCAGATCTTTTATGGTTTTGCTTCTCTTTGATTAATGCTTCTTTATTTTCTTTTACACTTTATCATAACTGAGCAGGAGAAACAAAACGACTCCTGTTCTTAGAAATCTACCCAGTGAAGGTGCTATGGAGACTGCAGTGGACGAAGAGCTTGTCACATGGTGTGAGGACCTGAGTTAGAATCCCAGGAGCCTGCATGAGGCAGGGAGTGGTAGGGCCCCTCTGTTATAATGCCAGTGCTCCTCCTGAGATGGAAGGTGGAGGCAGGAGAATGCCCAGAGGCTGTCATGACAGCTAGCCAGTGTACACAGTGATGAACAATGAGACCCTGTCCCAGACAAGGTGGAAGAGGACAGACACCCAGAGCTGTCCTCTGATGGCCACATATGTCCTGTGGTACACAGACACTTGTACATGCAGAGGGATGTATGGAAAAATGTGCACGTGTGCATGCATGCACCGGTGCGCGCACGCACGCGCGCGCACACACACACACACACACACACACACATGAAAGGAGGGGTTGTGGAGAAAGAGGGAGGGAGGGAGGAAGGGAGGGAGTTCATGAAACTCCTACCTGACTTTTTTCAGTTTTTAAAAATTTTAGTTAAAATGTAATTAGATTGCTTCTCCCCTTTTCTCCCTGTATCCCTTCCCATGTCTCTTGCTTCCAACCCCTCCCATGTCTTCTTAGACTGACTGCCTCCTTTCTTTTGATTTTTATTGTTACACTTATACACACACACACACACACACACACACACTCACACTATATATATATGATATATATATCATATATATATATTACAACTTGCTGAGTCCCTTTTGTTTTGCTTGAGTGTGTATGATATCAGAGCTGACTACTTTATATTAGGCAATAAATTAGGGGGTGCCACACTGGGCAGAGAAAAATTCTCCCTCTCTTCTCAGCATTAGCTACGCATATCTTTTGTCTGGGTCGGGACGCCATGAGGCCTCCCACTTCCGCATTAATATGTCTGTTGGTATTGTCTTCCAGGTCTTGTTTAGGTATCATAGGTGTAGCTTCCCAGTCATTTCTAGGAGTCACAGTCTCACAGAAGACTTCCTGGTCCGCTAGCTCCTACAATCTTCATGCTCCCTTTTCAAAAATGTTCCCTGAGCCTTAGGCGCAAGAGTCCTGTTTCGGACGCAAGCGCTGGGGCTGGGCTCCCACAGTCAGCTGATGTCTGACGACCAGTTGCTGCTTGCAATGGTCTCTGATACAAAGATCTTCGATGCGGGAGGAGAACTACACTTAGCCAACGAAGGTGAACAAAATGGGTTTGCTGGTTGGGGTTCTTGAACTAGGTTTGAGATAGCAGCCGGCAGCCCGATCTGATTTTTGAACCTAGTTGGATTCACCTTTCAGTAAGTCCCTCAAATTCTTAAAATATTCCAAAGAAAACAAATAGCTTCAAGCCCTCAGAGCCTCATCTATGTTCACCTCAAACATGTGACACTGTGTAGTATTTATTTGAGGAGGGAAGGATAGAAGATAACCTTGCCCAGTTGTCTGAATGAAGTTCTCCTCTTCGGACTGGTTTTCACATAGCTCATTCCCATCATTGCATAAGTCTTTCGTGCTTTCTAAGAATTCATGGTAAAAATGATCTGATTTGCACTAGCTGAGCTTTTCTACTCTATCTAGCTTTCTGCTTCTGTCTTCTTAGGTGTAACTATAGGTGATGGAGATGACATAGGTTAATCAGTATAGATAGTTACAGATAGATACAGATATGGATTAAACCCACACATGTATTATTAGTAGAAACATTAGAGCTTTGCGGGTGAGAAACTATGGAATTACTTTCTGACTTAGCCACAGTTCTTCAATACCACTTTTCTACCTTGCAGAGCCCATGCAGAAAATCGTGTACTGGTTGAATCATTTTACTAGAATGGACAGAGGAAAGGGACTGCCCACTGCCCAGGTCTCCTGCAACCCCGCATCGTCATCACCTAGAATGGTACCTGGTACAGGTTCACTGAATGACTGAATAACAGACAGAAGAAAAAATGAAGTAAGCATGTAATAACTATAGTAGTGATAATTTTTAATAATGGACTTGTACTTTTTTCTGCAAATGGTAATTTGAAACAGGATACTTACTATGAAAGGAAAAAAATCGATGAGTTTAAATTAGGTTTATAAATGAATTACATAAAAATGTATTATTTTAGAATATTATTATTAAATATTTATAAGATTTATATTAGGCAAAATTAAATTTATTGGCAAGGATAAGCCTTTTATAATATTCATAAACCAAAAATATATCTTCTTTCAAAACTATCCGTGTCTTTCTAATGTTAAAAATATTTGCAGGCAGTGGTGGCGCAGGCCTTTAATCACAGCACTTGGGAGGCTGAGGTAGGCAGATCTCTGTGAGTTCAAGGCCAGCCTGATCTACAAGAGCTAGTGCCAGGATAGCTAGGACTGTTCCATAGAGAAACCCTTTTTCAAAAAACAAAACAATCTTGATAAAAATTTGAAGTGATTATCTCATTTCAGAAACAGGTTCGAATGATGGGGTGTTGCTGCCGGACTGGCTGTCACCCCAGTGTGCTAGTGAGAGTGCTCAGAACTGAGTCTTTCCCACACAAAGGCTTTCTTTCTCTTTGGAAATTAGAGATCGGTTCTTCCCATGTCGACGCTACAAGTCCTGACGTTTGATAGTACAGTTTGAGGCTTCATTGAGCTCTCAATCACACAGCACACAAACTCTTCCTGGTAGAATTAGGAGTACCTGCAACGTCTTCCGGACAGCCGGCACCCGTTAGCTCTTGGCAGAGCGCCTCATTCCCAGTTCGGCGAAGAACATCCAGGAAAGTAGAAAACCAGTTCTCCTTGTGCACGATCCTTCTCAGCAGTTCCCTCACGCCCGACTCGTTCCCAGCGTTCCCCGCAGCAGAAATCTATTATTCCAACAGAAAAGAAGGAAGAGGAAATACCTTTTGACCATATGAAAAGTGAAAATATTCTAAAGGAAAATCAAGGGGTTAGGCATACATATAAGCAAAGGCTTATATTCAATCAGTAAAGAAAACAGCAGTGTGCCATGCAGCTATTCCAGTGTCTGTCAGAAAAAAAAAAAGATCATTGAGCCAAATCCTCTTCTAAATATGCAGTATTTTATTTTTAGTCGAGAGAAATTTTTTTATTAAGCTGATAGGGTTGCTCAGTTGCTAGAAGCACTTGTCAGGCTGATGGGTTGCTGGGTGGTTAGAAGCACTTGTCAGGCTGATGGGGTTACTCGGTGGTTAGAGGTACTTGCTACTAAGTTTCATGTGCTGTTTCACTCCCAGACCCCACATGGTAGAAGGGGAAAAACAATTCTCACAAATTGTCCTCTGACCTCTACACACACATCATGGTACATTTACTCTGTGGTTTCCACCACAAACTAAGCTTCAAAACAAAAATTTTAATAAAAAGGAAATACTAATTAATTGAGAGATTGATAAATGCTTTGCTTGAGCTTCTGTGACCAAAGCCAAGAGAAAGTATCCTCAATCTGTATTCATGTTAAGGACTCCTATGTATCGATGTATACATCTGTGTGTATCTGTGTGTGTCTATGTGTATGTCTGTATGTGTGTCTATGTGTTTGACTGTGTGTGTATGTATGTCTGTGTGTATATTTATGTGTCTGTGTGTGTATGTCTGTGTGTGTGTCTATGTGTATGTCTGTGTGTGTATCTATGTGTCTGACTGTGTGTATGTATGTCTGTGTGTGTATGTCTATATGTATGTCTGCATGTCTGTGTGTGTCTATGCATGTATGTGTGTGTGTGGTATGGATATGGTTGCACACTTGTGTGCTTCTCTGTACATGCATGTGTGAAGGCCAGAAACTAAACTTTGATGTCTTTTTTATTAGCTTCTTTTCTTTATTTGAGGGGCTAACTGAACTAGGAACTTGCTATTTTTGGCTAGACTGGCTCGTAAGTGAGTTATCAGGTCTCCCTGTCTCTGTCCAGTAGAATATTAAGACAATTCTTTTCGATGTATTTTGGGTTTGCTATTTTCTTTCAACCCATGAAGTTTATAAAAGGGGAATCAAACATTTCATGGCCTCTTCCTTAACTGTTACCACTTTGGAACTAAGTAGTTAGTGACACAGATTTATCTTCCTGCCTATTTAATATTTACAATAGTTATCATTGCAATGAAAACATTTTCCAAATATTTGCACATTCAATATTGTGAGAAATTAGGTTCATCAGTTTCCCTGTCCCTTTGGAGGCATTTTCAGCCCATATCCCCACAGCATTTTCTAAGCAGTTTCTTGCTCAAGCCTAGTGTTTGCTAACTTTGGTAGTAGTCTCATGATGTAAAATCTTTGTCTATTCTGAACTTTGTGAGATTTTTATTGTTTTCTGGTAATCAGAAGTGTAATCACTACAAATGCAAACAGGGCTGATCTCAGATTCTTATTTTAACTCAACATCCCCATTTTTCTACCCTCCCTTCCTTTAAACTGCTTTATCTATGTCTGATAGAAGCAATAAGAATTTTCTAAGGACAGTGACTAAAGCATTGCGATCAACATTCTTTTTTAAATTCTATGTGTATTCTACTAACCAAAGTTCCTTCAACTGTTACTCTGTAAAGTTTAGGTTTCCTGTAGAATCTGAGATTTCCTACATTCTTCACCCGGGCATTTGAGGATAATGATGCTGTACTTTTTCCCAAGGATTCTTAATTTTTGAATGTGAAACTACATCTATTACCTGTTTTTCTTTTCCTTTCACCAATGTTCTCAATTTTTAGTATCTTCCCTTCTTAGGTGTTGGAAAGTATATTAGTTGAAGTGATCATATGTGCCCATGTATGTATTTTGCTTACTCTGATCTCTTAAAATATGGCAGTGATATTTAGATCCCAACAGATAAGAACAATGACTTTAATTCCCAGGAGGTTCATATCAATTTACAATTGTAGCAAGGCACAAAAGGATCCCCTCCCCAACTGGATTTTTTCCTTGTGAAATTAAAAAATGGTCATATGTGGATACCATATGAACTAATTCATCAAATAAAAATGGGTCAATTTGTGGATAGCACAGATCGCTTCTTGAATATTCTAAACTTTTCAGCAGAAGTAAGTGGAGATAGCACAGAAATCTTCATAAAGTACTGAATTTCTAAGACAGTTATTCTGTTTAGTACAAAAGTTTTCTCTTTCGCTTGTACTTTTTACTTTTTGCCCCAAAGAATCCTGTCCTTGCTAATTTGCCTAATAACACAATACTTGAGAGGAAAACTTAGTTGGGCATTTGACTCATATTGAAAGAGCTAGACTCAGTGTCTATCTGGGATATCATGGGATCTTAGTTTTTCATGTAGATGAAGGGTATATGACCTCCAAGACTATAGGTGTTTAGTGAAGTCAGCCAGGGCTAAAACATGCACCTGTCTCTCCCCATAACAGTCTGTCTGGATAATGCTGTAATATGGAGTGTGATTACTTTGGTCTCAGAGCTCTTTTGTGATCTGTGTTGATGGAGCCCCTCAAGTTGCCACTACATATCTTGAGGAAAATGGGAAAAAAGGATCATTCTATTTTGCTTATCTATAAAATGGCTCTTGTATTATTAGTGAGCATAGCTTTGATGCAGGAGTCTTAAACTAGGATGGCTAGTTTACGCTAGTTCTGGTTAACACTACAACATAAACACCATATAAACAGTGTCTGTGGCTTTTCTCTTGTCTTCTCACATTGGCATGGTACATGGCAAAGATGTCATTCAAGGCATTTAATCTGAAAGAATGATGAAGTCAGCAAGTCAGATATGTTTTGGGGGTACTTATTCTCAAATCAACTGGGGGCCAGCTAGTGCTGGTAGATGTCTGTAAGAAGCCAAAATTAAAATAGATCAAATAGAAAATGTCTACAAGACAGCTTCTCAGCCTTTGGCAAGGGTTAACTCATAAAGTCTATGAGAAACACATAATAATATATTATATAATAATAGATCATTTTAGAAGCCCTGATTAATTAATTAAGTAAAGCTTAAATTTGGATGTCTTTTTGAAATTACCAAAATTCAATTTGGAAATGTAATGCCCACCAACCATCTATTTCCCAACATCTTATCAAATTTATGAGTCTTCAACTCAATTTTTTTTATTTCTTATTTTTCTTTCTACTTTTTGTTGTTTGTTTTTTTTTGCAAATAAACTCAAATGCCAAACAAATTATGAAAACAGTAGCACTGGCTAGTGTCTAGGTATTTACAAGGCGGAAGTTTCTTTTTCAAATCAATTTAATTCACGACATTAAGAAGTGGGTCTTTGTGTGGGATATTTACCTAAATCCCTGAAATTTTTCCCCTAAATGAAAGTGTGAAATGTGTGGTAATCGAAGTCAATATAATCTTCATATCAAAATAATGAATCATTTATGAAGCTTTTCCTTTAATATTTCTCAATTAGTATTGATGTGAGGTTAGAAATTATTGTGCTATTCCTTTTCTCGGGTAAACCTAGGACCAGGGAACCAAATCTCACATACAGTAAAGCAAAGACAGACCTCCATGCTTTACCTTCCCATTTTAAATTCTTGTGATTGTCCCATCCCATCTTGTTGTTGTAAGGCAGACATTTGATGACCCTTGGATCAGAAGAGATTTCTTCAAGTATAACATTCCCTTCCCATTGGGCTTCAGTTTACTCTTCGAGCTGATAATGTAAAATAAGGCACGAGGAATGATTACAGATGCCTACAGAGCCACCCCTGCTCCTCCGCCTTAATCTATAGCTCTTCCTTCTCTCAGGGATTCCTTGGAAATGTGAAACTGGGAGAAAGTTTGGGTTGTTTTCGCGTAACTGCTGCCAGTACACCAAAGTCCTTTTAGTACCCATCTTCTCCGTGTCAAATTCCTTACATTACTGCTAGCTGCCTCCGAGCTTGCCAGAATCAAGAACTTGGATAAAATGTAGCTGGCAGCAATTCAACCCAGGCAAGACAAAAGTGATGCTGATAGGCAGAAGTATTTAGAGTAAACAAGGAGAAGTGCTGATTCTCTGGCACTCGGGACATCATACCACCAAACACAAACAGCTTTGTGGTGTGACTGGACTCTGTTGCTTCTGGACTTCCTAACAGCTACTGTGGCTGGAAATGCCATCTCCCATCTCCAGCTGGCTTGGAGGCTGCATACTTTCTTCCAAATTAAGAGTCTGCCACCGTGATGTACACATTTGTCATACCCAGCTGGACTACTATAATGCGTTCCAGTCAGTTCTCAATACACAAAGTGATGTAAATGCGACTGGCGACAGCGAAAGGAATTTACATGTTGGAGAGACTGGACACCTAAATGTGACGTGTATTTGGCTCTAGGGAGGTGTCGGTGCAGCTGATTCTACAAAATACTGTTGATATTAGAAACCAAAGGCCAAGTCTCCTCATAGGCGAGAGCCAGTCTGATGCCGTAGTCTACAATGGAGATACAACTGATGAGTCAAAATGAAAGGCAGAAAATGTCAAAACCATAGCACAGTGTACATGAGGTCTTTGGCTTACAGTAATGGGCTATTTGTCCACATGTTTTCGAAATAATGACTTTAAATTACATTTTACTTTGTTTTTAATTATGTGTCTGTGGGAGCACTGGTGGAGTTTGTGCACATGGGTGTAATTCAGGTGGAAACCATGGGCACCAGGGATTCCCTGGGTCTCCAGAAGCTAGAGACAGCTATGTGACATCTGACCTGGCCACTGGGAACTAAATTCCCATCCTCTGCAAGAACAGCCCTCGCTATTATTAATCTCTGAGCCCTGTCTCCAGCTCCCAAAGAAGGCTTTTGACTTGCAACACTGGGTAAGGCAGATGCAGAGAGTTCAGCATTTAAGTAGCATGTGGCACATCTCCACTCTCAGACAAACTACTAACACTATATTAAGTCACCTGTTTAACACATGATACTCCAAACAGGCCATCTACCCCTGCACTGGAGTGAGACACTAAGGCTGGGCACATGTGTTTGTCAGATGACTATCTCCGAACTTGACTGGATTCTGAAAAATATGGAAACTTCGATTAAAGAAAAAAGAGAAACGAGATGTGATGTGAATTTTCATTTGGACCAAAACTTAATGAGATGTGCATACTATTTAAGACATGGATGAGGACCATTGGGGACCTGATAATAAATATTTTAGTTTTATAGGCCATATTACCTCTACCCAACTGTAAAAAAAAGCCATAAAAGAGTATATAAGCAATGAGAGAGTTTCAATAAAACGTGTGAACACTTAAAATTGAAAAATCAGACAGCTAATTACCTTAGTTGGTTTTTTTTCTTTCTTTTGGTTCTTTGAGACAGGGTTTTTTTCTGTAGCTTTGGAGCCTGTCCTAGAACTAGCTCTTGTAGACCAGGCTGGCCCCGAACTCACAGAGATCTGCCTGCCTCTGCCTCCCGAGTGCTGGTGCACCACCACCGCCTGGCTTCCTTAGTTGGTTCTTAAAATACAAGTAGAAGGCTGGATGCAGCAAGTGGGCCATTTCGCTGAGGGATATTCTAGGAAGTACGTGGGTTAATTCATCAAACACAATGTCACCTGGACTTGATGAGTCATAATGATGGTAGATACACTTCTGTTCTTCCTGGGAGACCAAGAGTGAATTGTTTAACTTACTTGGTCTTTCTCATCGGTTAAATGGGCCGGCCCTCTGTGGGTTATTTTGAACATGAACCATAAAAGGAGGGGCAGGTCTGCCCAAAGAAGTCAAAGGTCTATGGGTAAACACACAAGCAACCCGGCTTTGCAAAATCTTCCATGAACCCCTCTGCATCTAAAGCGACACCTACCCGATTTCGGTCCTCAACTGTCAACAGTCCCATCTCCACGCAAGTGTCCAAGACGTCGTTAATCAGGAGCTTGTCCACCAGGGTAGGCTGAAGGAGGTTCAGCAGGTGGAGACATTCGTCGTGGGCGGTCTCATAGGAGGGAGAGGGCAGATCGTTGAGTCTGACATAGCGTGCGGCTAGGGAGCTGCCACTGTGCTCCAGGGCCTCCACGAACGTCTGCGTCCAGCCCGGCGGCCACTCCCCCTTCTCCAAAGTGGCCAGCAGCAGCTCTGCGGCGCCGGTGTTCCCACAGGTGGTGGCCTTCTTCAGAATCTGCTCTTTGGTTTCTGCGGTCAGAAAGGTCAGGTAGTCCAGCACCGGCTCCACCTGAAAGGACCTTTTCAACCTGGTCCTGAAGATTGAGATGAGATAGCGGAAGCTGTCCACTGCCGAACAGACGTTCGACATCCTTGGTTCTCACGGAAAGGGAGAGGAGTCTCCCGGCGGGCGGGCGGGCGGGCGGACGATCCACAGGTGGGCGTGGGTCCCCGTCGATGCTGCCTGGTAGCTGCAGGTACTGGCGGCTTCAGGTGGATGGATCGCTGGTTCCTGGCAGGTGGCAGGTGGGCCAGGAATGCGCTGCAGCAGGTGGGTGTAGACTCCGGACCACTCTCACTATGAGACTGATGCGCTCTGGTCGGCGTCGCAGGGAGCTTTAAGCACTGTGTTCCACCCACAGGTCACAGAAGTTGCAGGATCGGTTTCTGTTTCGATTCTCTTCTCCGGACTTTCCGAACGTCTAAATCAACTTCCGGGCCAGAGAATTAGTTTCGTGAGGGAGGAGGCGGTCTGTACACGCAGCCGGTTAGGCGAGAGAGAACTTTTGTCAAGACCACCATGGGAAAGTGGGAAACCGGGAGGGAAAGCGAACTCTCCCTTGTGTTGAGAAGGCAGGCGATGCTCTGCAATGTTTATTTGCGGATATTTTGTCGTCCCCGTGGCGTGTTGTTTACAAGACCGGACTCCTCAGTTACCACGTAGAGGGCAAGGAAGGTCTCAGGGCAGGGGGAGGGGAGATGAAGAATTGCCTAAATCCTGATGGAAAAAAAAAATCGAGTTACTCTCCTTTGTGGAGGTCGACGGGTGGGAGCGGAACAGGTGGAGGGAGGATCCGGAAGAATGGAACTCCAGGAGGCACTTCTACACCCTAGGAACAGTAAACTTCACACCCAGTGGGCTCCCAAGAACTAATTTGTTCCTCCCAGAACTAGAGCATAAGTATAAAGAGTGAACTCTGCTAAACAGCTTTATTTTCTCTTGCTTTCATGGGTTGTATAATATTTACACAGCTTTGACCTGGGCCTGATGACAGATGAAGGCTGACTTTAGCCACCAACTCAGTTTAGGAGGAAGCCAAGATCGACAGCTTCCTGTCTTCCAGTATGTAAGTTCCCTGTATTCCTTAGTAAACAACTTTCTTATAATAAAACAAAACAACAACAACCAAAACCCTCGACAACTTATTTTTGATATAGCTGCCATTCTTTTCTTGGATTCAATACAACAAGTTTTGGCTGAAGCGTCTAGGAACTTAATTAGCAACTAATGTACTGCCTTGTAGTAAACATCAACATTTGTCTATGTCATGAGAGGAAAAGAGGCATTCACAGTGAAAAAGAAAAAATATACCCAGCAGCTTTGTCTTAATACAGAAGCTGCCCTAATGTGAGTCTGTGGGTTGCTGTCCACCAAGCAGGCAACTATATGACCAAATATGGAGGTACCATATGACCACATATGGAGGTACCATAACACTTTGAATAGAACCCATTGGTCCAGATTTATATGGAGAAAGGAAGTTATCAGAAAGACATGTTTAGGAAAACTAATCTGTTAGGGAAGCATAGTCACTGAAATCTGGTGAAGCTGGGGAGGCCTGGGAATTATTTAAAAACAGTAAGGGAGCTGCAGAATTTCCATGAGCCTCATGACAGCCTTCAAGAGAACCACAGGAGTACTTTCTACTATGCCCCTTGTGTGATTCTCTAGTTAACAGAACATAGCTCAGTCCGCCCTAAAGGATGGTACACTGCAGCCTGTAAAACATTTACTAGTTTCTGCCCTGAACAGGAGTTGTGAGTTGACCACGGGGGCAGGTCTCATGTCAGATACACAAGTAAAGTTGCCCAAGCGATTAGGGGCGTGGTCTTGCAGGCTCTTTCCCTTCTGTTTCTTCATAAAATGCTAATATTTCATTATTTCATTTTGGGGTTTGACTTCGTATCTAGTTAGAATTCATTTTAGTTCTTGACTCTGCAAAAGGCATCTTTTTGAACTATTACCAGATGTTTTATCCAGTTCCCCAGCCACCTATGTATTCAATATGGTGCAGCAGAAATTGACCATTAAACCAAAAATCAGTCAGGGCCCCAGCATTTGCCCCCCCCATCTTCTCTTAGCTTCAAACACTGAGTAGTCAGAAGGGATTGCTGGTTGGATATGAGGAAATGGTGTCATTATCATCACACCAAAGACCCTGGTGGATAGAGGGTCCAAGTAGGTGATTAAATGTTGGTATTGAAATATATCATTCATTTCTCACCTCAAAGCCGTCACCAAGTATATGTCCATCATTTTTCTAAAAGCTGTTAGTAACATGAAGTTCCTATTCTTACTGGACCCACATACCAAAGGAGAATAGATAGATAATAATAATAATTTTAAAATATCCCGTGTGCCAGATCGGGATAACTATTATGAAGATAAGCTAAGACTAGGCTGTTGATGCAGGGTTGTGTCACCGGTTGGTTTGATTTCCTAACTACATGTCTTACAGTCTCTTACAATCAACAGTCCATGATAGTCATCAAAGGCCATTTTGTATTTCTTTTCAAATGAAAGTCACTAGCTGATTGATGACTGAGTGTGGCGCCAGAGGGGGAACAGATGGGAGCCTTCTTTTCTAAGGCTCTATCACAATTCTGATAGGACCCCTTCTATAAAAATGATGGTAAGAAAATTAAATTCCTCTCACAATTTCTCAATAGTTATCTCTGCTGAACCAGTGAGATCGCTCCGCAAGTAAAGATGTGTGAAGACCAAAACCCACTTGGTGGAAGGAGAG
The DNA here is from genome assembly GCA_004026605.1 of Ondatra zibethicus. Taxonomy (NCBI): domain Eukaryota; kingdom Metazoa; phylum Chordata; class Mammalia; order Rodentia; family Cricetidae; genus Ondatra; species Ondatra zibethicus. The sequence continues at coordinate 138,738 of PVIU01003166.1, read as the reverse complement.
AACTGACTCCCACAAGTTGTTCTCTGATGTCCCCATAATCACTGTGGCATGGATACACACACACACACACACACACACACACACACACACAATGAACAAATCAATGGAAAAAATATAATTTTTCTCCGCTTGTAGTTTTGCATGATGATTTATCTTCTGCGCCCCCTCTTATTTAAGCGTTTCCCTTTCTTAGGTTTCCTTTGCTTTTACTTTCATCCTCACCCTCGTTTCCTCAGTACTAAGTTTCTGTTTCTTTTCTCCTTTGGGAAAGACTGCTGACCTGTGTTTCTTTTTGTCATGTACAGAACTGCCTATTCTTTTGAAAACCCCCAAAGATCTGTTTCAGGCCCTGTTAGTTTCAAGTTACTCTTGAGCATCTTGTCTAAATGGTAACACAGGAAGATGCTAGACTAGAGATTCCTATCCTTTCCAAGTTTTCATTTGAATTTTTAACACTGTCTTTCTTGGACCACCAACCCCCAAATCACGGAGACATTTTGTTACTAATTATGAATGCTTGGCTGTATCTTATGCTTGTCTCACTAGCCCTTATAACTTAATTTAACCTGTTTCTCTTCATCTGCATGTTGCCTCAGGACTTTTTACCTTTCTTTCATTCTGTCTGTCATACTTTCCTGCTTCCTCTGTGTCTAACTGGCTGGGCCCAGGCTTCTCCCTTTCTTTCTCCCTCATTCTATCCCAAGCCTAGATTCCTCATCTGACTTTTTCTCTCTGTCTGCCAGCCCACCTATCCCTCTATGCCTAGCTAATGGCCATTTAGGTTTTTTTATTAGACCAATCAGGTGCCTTAGGCAGGCAAGGTGAAACAGCAACCCATCTTTACATAGTTAAACAAATGTCGCACAAACAAAAGCCACACACCTTTACACAGTTAAAGTAATATTCTGCAGCATAGACAGATCTTTACATAGTTAAAGCAATAGTCCACAACAAAATATAGGAGAGTCAAGATAGCTCAACCAGCAATGGCATTTGTCACCAAGCCTGACAACCTGAAGTTGCCCCTGTACCCACATGGTGGAAGGAGAGAGTCACTCCCTACAACTTTGTCCTCTGACATTTCCATCCTCCTAACACACTCACGTGTGTACACACACAAACATGCTCTCTCTCACACACACACAATAAATCTAAGAAAGAAGCAGAGATGTTCATGGCTGCCACGCAATAGTCACATGAAATAGTAGTAGCTTGTTTTAAAGAAAATTACATTAAATCCAGTTTTATGAGCAAATCTTCTAAGTGAATCCATTTTGTATTTGTTTACTAAAGAAAGAATCCACTGTATTTAAGTTAGTTAATCTTAGCCTAGTGGTATAGAGTCATTATATGTGGACACTCTGACTTCAGGGTACCCGAGGGCACATCTTTGCATTGTCTGCTGAATTCCTGTGTGATTTGTGTATCAGTAAAATGAGTAACACCAGTGCCATGTTCTGAGGATGTTCTAAGGATGGATTGCAAACTGCTTACCACGAGGCCTGGAATATTAATATATCCAGCAATGACTCAGTTCTCTAACAATACAGAGTCTCTGAAGGCAATTGTTTAGTTATGGGCATAGCCATTTAACTGAGATTTAGCTCGGATCCCTTTCTATAAGAGAGCTTATAGGCTGACTCAGAGGTATTCATTAAAGGGATATTGTCATGCCTTTATGTTTCGAAAAGAATTAATAGTCCTGCCTTAGTTAGGGTTTCTATTGCTGTGATGAAACACCATGGCCAAAGCATCTCGGTGAGGGAAATGTTTATTTCAACTCACAGGTCCTGAACAGTCTTTCCTGAAGAGCAGTCAGGGCAGGAAGTTGGAGGTAGGAGCTGATGCAGAGACCGTGGAATGATGCTGCTTACTGAATTGCTCTCCATTACTTACTCAGTCTGCTTTCTTGTAGAACCCAGGACCATCAGTCCAGGGGTGGTACTGCCCACGAAGAATTGGGCCCTCCTATATAATTACCCTACAGGCTTACTTGATTACACCCTGCTCTTCTGGAGGAATTTTCTTCATTGAAGTTCCCATTTCTCAAATGACTCTAGTTTATGTCAAGTTGACATAAAAACCATCCAGCACAAGTCACAAAACAGAAAAAGAAATTGTAACTAAGTTTATTAGAACTTGACATTAATTACCTAATTATTTCACCAACTCAGTTAAACTTCTGGTTTGTAGTGTGCATATATAAAAAGTTTTCTTTCTGTAAAACATTTTTGGTCAACAGGTCACATACCAATGGTTATATACCCTTCAAAAGTGCTCACTACAGCTTTTAGTACCTCCAGAAAGCCATTCTGTGTCCTTTATCACTGAGCCATCTCTCTAGAATATTAGGCATTTACTTTAAAATAAATCAGAAGAATAATCTAGGCATTTGAGTTACAGCTACTGTTTTAATGGAGCCATACAACAGGACCAAAAGTGCAATTTTCAGGATTGGAATTTTTGTGTTTTGCTATCAATTCCATTCTTCGGCTAGAGGCAAAATCCTAAGATTGGAATTTCTTGGGGTCAATTAATGATATAGTTGATATTTATTTATTTATTTATTTATTTATTTATATGGGGTGAGGGAAGGCACATGCATATGCGTGGAGGTCAGAGATCAATTTTGGTTTGTCATTTCTCAGAACTGCCTCCACCTTGTTTTCGCTATTTGTTTTCCCACTTTTGGCTTTTGGGGGAGTGGGGGTTGAGATGGGGGTTTTTCTGTGCTTTGGAGCCTGCCCTGGAACTAGCTCTGTAGAGCAGGCTGGCCTTGAATTCACAGAGATTCACCTGTCTCTGCCTCCTGAATGCTGGGATTAAAGATGTGCACCCCCACGGCCCAGCTCGTTATTTGTTTTGAGACAGAATTTCTTACTTTTGCCAGGAACTCACTGTGTTTCCTGGGCTGTCTGACTAGTATAACCCAGAGACCTGCCTGTTGTAACCTCCTCAGTTCTGGGATTAAATGCACATGCCACCACACCCAGGTGGGGAGGACAAGCACTTCACCAGCTGAGCCAGCTCCCTAGCTACTTACATTCATTTTCTTCTTAAAATGGTAGTTCTGCACAGCTGTTGCACACAGCACATTGTGGATTTTGAGATATCATCATTCCGGGGAGAAAGGTAAGACTGTGCTCCTTTGACCCTCTGGACTCATGTTTATCAAGTTATGAATTTGAGAACTTTGGTTTGTGTGCATTTCTGTTTACAGATATTGCATTTACTACATAATGTTGATTCCTTAACATTGAATCATTCATAACCAGCACTGATACAATTCATGTCTTAATAGAGCTCACCTGACATGCTTTCTCTGTGAGGTGCATCCAAGTTTCCCTGTGCTTAAGAGCAGGAGACATCACTCGTTCGTATGCATAGAGCCATCCCAAACAGTAGGATCACTAACATAGTACAAAAATGTGCAAAACATGGTACCAAATGGGCTATAAAAGAGACCCTTGTTAGCATGAAAGCCAAAATATAGAAGCAGAACCTTGTACTGTATTATGGCTAATTTCTTCTTTTAATTGAAAATAGTTTTTTTATACTATATTTGGATTATAGTTTCCCCTTGCCAACTCCTCCAGATCCTCCTCATTTCCCTATCCCCAACTCCACATCCTTTCTTTCTCTCTCATTAGAAAACAGTCATCTAAAAATAATAAAATAAAAATAAATGGGGGAAAAGGCAAAGAAAGAATAAATAAACACATACAGATGTTGAGAGACACACGGGGTAATTTCAATTACCAATGTGCTTGAAATAACAAATACGGACAACATTAGTTTGGTGCACATTTGGATTTCTAAAGGTGTTTAACCGAAGAGTAAAGACACCCTGAATGTAGGCAGCACATGGGCTGGAGCCCCAGATTGACCAAAGAAAGAAAAGAGGGGGAAAACAAGTTTATCCCTGCTATCTCCCATGCTTGGCTTCCTAGGTGGTCCAACCTGTTCCCACCTCCCTGCTCTCTCTGAAATGACTGACTGTGTTCCTCTTTACTGTGAACCAATCACAAATCCCACTCCTTTAAATTGCTGTGTCGTGTATATGCACGCAGATGTTTAAGCTCAGCTGGGATGTTTGGTTGGGTGACTCAAATGTTTCCTTAAATTTCATTGCTGGCACATGTTGACCAATGTTTAATCAACTGTCATAAGCATTGGTGTTCGAGTCCACTGGGAGAAACCAAAGACTCAGGCTCAATTCAAATTTGAATTAAATGAGTTTGTTATAAGGATATCGGGGGGGGGACGGGGGTGGTTGGAGAGATGACACAGTGGTTAAGAGCACTAACTGCTCTCCCATACGACCCAGGTTCAATTCCCAGCACCCACATGGCAGTTCACAACTGTCTGTCACTCCAGTTCCAGGGGATCTGACATCCTCACACAGACATACATGGCAGGCACAATACCAATGCACATGAAATAAGTAAATTTTTAAAAAGGAGAAGACGAAGAAGAGGAGGAGGAGGAGGAGGAGAAGGAAGAGTAGCCTTAGGATGGGGTTTTAAAGCAGACATTAGAAAGGTGTGTATTGCAACTATCCATGGAATCACACTGGGCAGGAAAACTGCTTTACTTCCCTCCCTTGTTTCTTACTTCCCTGCTATATAGTAATAAAAAGCCCACTTCATTCCTTTCCCATACTGATAAGCAAGTTTTACAGAAGCAAAAGCAGCTGTTGACACCTCACAGCTGTTAATACCTAGTCTTTCTTTGTTTTGTTTTGTTTTTTGGAGACAGGGTTTTTCTAAGAAGCTCTAGCTGTCCTGCAACTCTCTCCGAAGACCAGGTTGGCCTTGAACTCACAGAGATTTGCCTGCCTCTGCCTCCTGTGAGTGCTGGGATCAAAGAAGTGTGTCACCAGCACCAATTATCTCATTCTTATCTCTCCTGCTGGCAACTAGGATCTCTCAGGCATTCCAGAGCAAAAAGTCAGTGGCCCTTAAGGGATGCCTGGCTCCATATTAAGTGTTCTTAATCACTACAGGGGACCTGTGTACATTATTACTCAGATCTGAGCACTCTAATGCCTGGGATAGAGCAGTTCATTTCTGGGCAGGCAAAGAAACACAGTGCCATAAGATTAGGCCATTAACTTTATGCCCTGGAAAGCCTGGGAATCCCTAGTTGCCACCATGTCCCCACATTGGTTAGGGTGCTACAAATAAATGTTAGCAAGTGTTGAATCCACAAATGTGAAGTGAGTAAGTGATGAGCATCAGCTGTGTTTAGTATACTTGAAGCCTCACCAATATTCACCTTGACAATTTTCTCATGGAACAATGTTAACAGGTGATTGGAAATCCTATGCTTTCTTACTGCTTACTGTATTCTTTTTTTTTTCCCCAGCAGTAGATTGAGACAAACCAGCCAACACTGGTGAGGCAGAGGTAGGTGAATATCTGAGTTCAAGGTGGCACTAGCCTACAAAGCAAATTCCAGGACTATATAGAGAAACTCTGAGACGAAAAAAACAAAACAAACAAAAAGACTGAGACAAACTGCATGTGTATAGTTTTCTTCATTTTATTTTCTTTGCCTAGCTGGTATTATTTAGTTGTGCTTTTCAAACATGTTTCGGATTTACATATAATTCATTTTGACTAACATTATTATTTAAATGGGCTTATATTTTCACTAATTTGTTAATGAACAGGTTGTCGCTTGAAGCATTCATCTGCCAAACCAATTGAATTAGGTGTTGCCACACATTTCCTTAGAATAAATAAATCCTTTTTATAGTACGTAAAATACATAACTTCATAGCAGTAACATCTGGGATACTTTAGAGAGAGCATAAATTCCTACTTGGCATTTGGAAAAATTAAATCACATGAATTCCACTGAAAAAGTTACCTAGTGTCTATAAATGGGAGCGAAAGTTGGAAGTTAGCAAGCAACCCGATTTGATTTACTACAGAAGAGGGTTTGCTGGTTGTTCGGAATCTCCCTGTTCCATGTCTTGCCCTCAGCAGACAAGCCGAAGCTCCCTGGAGCTGCCCCATTCCAGACTCTGCCCGGAGAAGGCCTGCCATCAGCGACTCCCCTTCCTAGATGCCCGGGAATCACACCTACAGGTTATTTAAAATGAGGGCTCCCAACCTGCCATGTGGTTCTTGTTAGGAATATTTCTTAGATGAGCCTCTCCGCCAACGCAAATAATTCCAATCAGACCGAATTAGAGCAGATAAAAGATGCCCATGTATAATGTGCTCCCGGATGGCTCAGGGAAAGCATGGCACGGGATTAGAGAGAGAAGGGGAGATCACACGAAACACAGAGACCATGTATACATTTTCTAGGGGGCAGCCTAAATAGCCTGTGGGAGTGGCCCTGACCCTCCCTGGGGAGGGGTCGCCGCTTGGCGGGCTTTCCTGGAGGTGGAGTCCAGACCAAGGCAACTGGCGAGGTGCGGGGGTGGGGGGCGGCTTGAAATGGATGCCAGGGGCTGGGGTGACAATTCTGACCAAACATCCCAGAATCCTTGGATATAGGGGTGTCAGGGGGCTGGGGTCTCACTTCCAACCAAACAGTTCTCTCTTGTGGTTTTTTCTTCTTCCCCTGGGGCCACCCAGGAATGCTTTGCTCAGACTAAGCTTGGTTTTATTATTAATTCTTAATTTGGCTTGGTTTGATTGGCTGCATCGGCAGAGAAGGTTAATATCAGTACTGAAACTTTTCATCTGGTGTCATGTCTGTTGCCTGCATCTCTCTTTTCTCGTCTACTGGCTCAGCAAAGAGAATGAGCAACTCATGTGTTGTTCAAAAACATGTCTTGCTTACAGTGAAGCTTCTTAAGCTTTTATAATTAATTTTGTTATGCTTTAAGTGACATTATCAGGAAATTGAACTTCTACCAGAATATAAAGAACAGCCATTTTGTTGCATTTTTGTTGTTCCCGAGGTGAACAATATCCCAACTAGAAAATGCATCACCTCTTTCTTTTCCTCTCCTCTCCTCTCCTCTCCCCTCCCCTCCCCTCCCCTCCCCTTCTCTCTTTTCTTTTTCTTTTCTCTCCTTTCCTTTCCCTTCTCAATTTTGTACAATCTGGGTTTAGGAAAGCATTTCCAATTTCCGTATGAAAGGAGTCTTATAAAAATGAACTTTTAGATGATTTCACACATAGTACGTTTATACCCATCAAAGTAGCAAGGTGAGCTAGTCTAGGCAGCTGTCTTCATTCTGTGGATTTCTCTTAGGATCAAGTACTAGGAAGTCGCCAGGTTCTGAACCTGTGTGCCACTTGGCTAAGAGAGGGAAAGGGACTTCAATGATAGGCCGCTATTGCTATAATTGGGGAAAAGGGTGCACATAAAGCTGGTGAAGGAAGGAAAAGATGATCCAAATATTTGCTGAGATCATAGATTATACTCCATTTTATATTATGCAATTATAATGCATCTTATCCTGTTGCTGTGATAAAAGAACACACAACAGAAACAACCAAAGGGGAGAAAAGGTTATTTGGGCTCCTAGTTCAAGAACATGGTAGGTTTGGATTTTTCATAGTGAGGAGGCGATTAAAGCAGCTGGTCACATGAGACCCACAATCAGAATGGGGAGAGGGATAAATTCTAGGGTTGTTTTCTTTTTCTCACTTAGGCCAGGCCTCAGCCACTCTTAGGATGTGTCTTCCCAAATCCATTAAAGCCCTCAACATAATCCCTCACAGGTATGCTTGGAAGCCTGTCTCCCAGGGGATCCCAGATCAAGCTGACATTCAACACTCCCCATCACGTTCTTAATTTTCTTCTAAATTTCTAATTAGCAACACATACACTGGGTATTGGTGTTGTGAGTATATTTATCTCAGAACTTACATACTTTTCCCCGATCTTCACATCTTCTTCAAATTTTCAAAATCTATTTAAAACAGATGACTTCATTATTTATTTTTTTCCACAAAACCAGCAAAAAAAAAGTCCCAGAAAGGACATGTTTATGCTACGTGACCAATATTTCTCTTTACAGTAATACCATGGTTCAAATTATCTTATAGCACCAAATCATTTATTTAAAAATATCTCAGGCTGAAGGATCTATGATAGACAACAGTCAGCACGGGTGTAGTTGTGGAGAGTGTGCACTGTCTGGATAGGCTTCAGGAAGGCTCTGTCCACTCTATGAGCAACCTGCTTTTGTGTTTACACACGTGTGCTGCATTTGGCTCATTAGTAATCAAGACAATAACGCTGTATTTATCTTGTGGAATGACAATAATGAACCAGAGAGAAAAGCCTGACCTTTTCCTCACAGAGAATACTGGATGTTCCCTCTCTAGCCCGGGTTCTCCTCCGAGGAGCTGGCAGACACAAGACGGCCTTGTCAACTCTCAGACGTTGTCCCATTTGTCCTTCTTTGAAGCCGGTGTGTGAGAACACTTACAGGCTTGATTTCTTCCCCAGCCTAGCCTGGATGAAGACTCCTCTGCTGCCATCTTGTGGAGTTTCATGATCAAACCATAGCAAAGCGGAATGAGATTTAGCAGGTCTTAAAGGACAGCAAGCCTTATATGGCCTGGCGTGGATTATCCTAAGGCAGTAGCAGGAAAAGCAGGCAATTTATGTTTCCCAGTAGGAATTTAAAGTCATGGCTATGATTAAAGTGTTGTAGTTTCTAAAAAGCCAGTGTAACCTTCTCACTGCCCAATACCACTACTGTTATGCTCAGTCATGGAAAGGACATTCAAATGAAGGTGCAGGGTCATAGAGGAAAGGCATCTTTATGGAAGGGGGAGGATGAAAGGTGCTAGAGCTGATTTTAGGGCTGTTTGGGGTGGCCTAAGCCACCTTATTCCTTCCCATAAGATTGCACTGATGGACTTTCTTCTATACTGATCACTTGGCTCTTTTGGGGAGTGACATTTTTGTTTACATGTCATTCCTGGTAAAATTCAGTTCCACGAAGCTGTGCAGCAGGCTTTTAACCTTCTAAATCTTCTCATATCACCTGTAACAGTCTGCGGTCTGGCACATACCCAAAAGTGAATGACTGAATTTTAAGTGACTTTCATTTGCTTGTCATTGAAGAAAAATACATCTATATTCTTTTCCAGAAGTTTCTACACATTACCCCCTCAATTTTCACAGCTACCGAGTCTAACCATGAATGAGCCTGTCACGTTTTCCTGCTCAGTATTTACTATTCTGTTTTTAGTAAAATTGCACCAGAATTCCTTAGGCAAAACAACCTTTCCCATCCTCAAACCTTACTTTGTATGATTGATCCCTTTCCCATAGAGTAGGGATTGTAGGTCTGGAGCAGGGGTTCTCAACCACTCTTTGGGGGTGAGTGACACTGTCACAGGGGTCGCCTAAGACCATCAGAAAATGTAGTAAGAGGAATGGGCTGCGTTCCCGGCACCCGAACAGCTTAACCCCCAAATAACCACACAGAAATTGTATTAATTAAATTACTGCCTTGACCATTATATCTAGCCTCTTCTTGGCCATCTCTCACATCCTTATCTAACCCATTTCTACCAATCTGTGTTTACTATGAGGTTGTGGCTCACCGGGAAAGATCCTAGCCAGCATCTGTCTCAGACAGGAGTTTCATGGCGTCTGTCACACTGCCTTCTTCCACCCAGAATTCAGTTCTCTTTTTCACGCCTACCTAAGCTCTTCCCTATCAAAAGGCCAAGGCAGTTTCTTTATTCAACCAATAAAAGCAACACAAATACAGAAGGACCTCCTACACCAAGAAAACACAGATATTTCCATTATGACGCATATCAATAGCAAAGTTACAGTTATGAAGTAACAAGGAATATAATTTTATGGTGGGGGGGGCTCACCACAACACGAGGAACTGTGTTAAAGGGTCGCAGCATCAGAAAGGTTGAGAACCACGGCCCTTGAACTTGATTAGCTCAAGCTATTCCACAGGCCCCACGCCAGCCATCGCAATCAGATGTGGATGGGACCAGAATCCAGTCAGAACCAGGGAGATGAGGCTAGAAATCCCCTGTAACTATTTTTGACAGTAGGCTGATGCTAATCAAGGGTTGAGAGGAGTTTTGGGGAAAGGCCCTCTCTCTCCTATGAATGGAGGCGGCAGGGACAGCTGGAGGGATACTCATTTGAAAAAGCTGCTGATGGGCCAAATAAAGCCTGATCAGAAGCCAATTTCGGACTTGGGGTTACATGAGTTAATAAATTTGCTTGTTTATGCACACCGAGATGAATTGTTTGGTCACAACATGAAAGGGATTGCTCCATCTTCTGGTAGCAATTATCCTCATTTTGCAAAAGGAGAAACCTAGATTCAAGGAAGTTGCGCGATGCATGCCAATGTTTCAGACCCCAGCAGCTGAGCCTGCACTCAACTGCCAAATTGCTAAAATAGTTTTGCAATGTTCGTTCCATGGTTAATATTGGAACCGCTGAGAAAAACCAATGGACCTGTTCTCTTGCCATCAGAGTGGGAATGAATTCTCGAAATCAGTTTTGAGAAAAATCTAAAATCATCAGTAAGGAAAGGATTGCTGCAAATGAGGCATTAGGCTGAAGTGATTTTCTGTGTAGTGTGACTAACATATCATCTGAGAAAGTGACTTTCCAGGATGCATGTCTTGTTTCCTTCTAACCACTTCTTAATTGGGTGCAGAGTCATCTAAAACAATGCTCAGAAAGATACTTTATATAGGAAATTGACATGTAAAGAGTTGATATTTCCTGTCTTTATGCCTCTTTTTCATATGTTCCCATACAATCCACATTTGTGCAACTTCTTTTCATGTAATTATATTTTCTGGTATCACCCCGTGTGGTTTTATTAGACACTTTATGGGCATATTCTCTCATAGACGTCCTGTGGCAAGGTGGCATCTTCCTTTCTCACTGCTGTCCTTTCTCCTCCTTCTCCTGAACTGGTTACCATAGTTCTCCATGTAAGTGGCCCTTCTTATCTCTATATCCCAATTTACAGCCTATTTGCTCAAATCATGGATCCATATTTGATTAAAACCAGATGTACACATTAAAAAACAAAGCCAAAAACCAGATACACAGTTCAATGTAATTATTCCAAAAATATTTGCCCTTCATAATTTATCTGGATTTTCCCCTTTTCTTACATCCTTACACAGTAATCATATAGGTTGAGGCTCTAATTAAAGAGTTAAGTTTTGGAAGTTTCTTTCTTCAGCATGTGATAACTTCTGGTTGCCCCTGAAGGTCTACTGTCCATTCTGCTTTACATTGCTCTCTGTGTAGGAAGCTCCTGGGAATTTCTTCATCTAGCTTCTGATTACAAATCATTGGCTAACGATCAGAGTCAGAGAATAGAATAAGATTCAAGTTACTCCCTTAACTCTAGTTCATCCGTTTCATCATGCATTGGGACACTGAAGACCACAGGTCAGGTTGCCTCCTTCATATAGAATCTGCACACAGATTTCAGCAGCTGAACCCTTGTCATCCTTGTCTTGCATCTTCAGCCCAAGGATGGAAATGGTTTGACAACACTTGCAACAGGATTCTGGACTGTCCCTGACTTGTGTCTCTTATTTCTATAAATACCTTTTAATTAAAACTTTGCTACAGCCCTTTAATGTGGTTGTGTGTGCCATGGATGCTGTTTGGGTGGAAGAAAGAGCAACTGAGACTTATGGTTAGAGGCCAGAAATCAAAGCAGATGTCCAAGGTAAACTAAATTCAGTGGATGCTGGTTGGTGCTTACTGGGTTTCTTGCACTGTTCAGGGTCTTGGCACCAGCTTTACTCCTGGCTCCTGGGCCACATCAGTACATATGCCTACATTCATGAAGAAAAGAAACTAGTTTTTTTTTCTTTTTATTTAGTTTCAAATTTTAACTTCGGGTCATTTGAGCAATTGATTATCTTATCACTCCGTTATTACATTGTAAGTCACTTTAAAAGATCTAAGAACGGGACTCAACTCACCTATTCAATACTATGTAAGTACCATGGGCTGAGATTTTCTTCACACAAAGAATAATCAGGCCATGCTTTATTCAAAAAATATTGGCTAACTGTTCTGATCTGTGTCTTCCTCAGCAAGGCCACTTATTAATATCCAGTTTCTCTAGACAGTGTCACTAGGACCACTCATTTCACAAGACAGTTATATAAAAGTCAAACACAATAACGTACACAAAGCTATAATGGGCACTGAATGTTATATTAATAAGTGGGTTGCGATTTATTACCTGGCTATTCATACCAAGGGTTCTACAAAGTTGGGTGATCTTATTTCATAAGCCCCACACAGCACTTGAGGGTTTTTAATTCAGCTCATACTCTATTTAAGAATCAGAGCAGTTTTGAATGATACTATTTTTAATGTTCCTGTCTAGGCATACTGAGCAAATAAGCAAATTAGTAACAAATGGGCATAAGCAATTGAAAACAACATGTTTAACTTACATAGCGCCATGGACTCAGTTTTCTGAGTATAGAAAACTGTGGCATCTGTAAACAATCTATATTCACAAGCGTGCAGCTTGGAGTTAAAAGTTACCCCAGACAATGTTTCCATTCTTGCCCAAGCGGCAGGTCACTTTCCGAGGGTTACTAATTATAGTGTTGCAGCTCATGTTGAGCCTTAGTTGTGTACACATATTGTGATCAATATTTCTCAAGAGTTTGCATTGAATCCAAATTGCTTAACAGGGCTAAATAACCAAGGCAGGATGTGTGTTTTCTGAAGCCTTGTGAAGAGCCCTGTTGACACTTCTCATATGTGCACGATTTGCTAAATTGCTTTAAAGTTTGTGCTTCTGCCAACACAGTACTTAATATCACTAGAATTAGAAGCAGAAAACTGTTGTTGAAAGCTTCGCTCTAGAAAGGTCAGTTTTGAACTGGCTGGTTAATATAATAAATGGAAAAGAGGACTTTATTTTCCTCTCTGTCTTCATTGGTGGACAGTAACCTTTGCTTAGCTGCTGAAAAAAAGCCACCATTGTGAACTTCTAATAAAATTGCAACTGAGTGGCCTCATTTTATATTGTTTATTGACTGATAGTGCATAAAATTATACGGGTTAATTTCTGGAGAAAGTATGACTAATTGTGTGTACACAAACATAACAAATGTATTTCAGAAATCCATGGGAGTGCACTTTAGCATAATGTACATAAATAGCATGGTGGAGTCATGATGACAATACAATAGTAGAAATTATAACTAACTTCCTCAAACTTTCAGGTTTTGTTCCTCTAACAAAGGCAAATACTTAAATCGAATAGCATTTGGAGACTGACTCTTTAGTGGTAATTATTTAGATAGGTAATGAGGATTGGATTAGTACTGTTGGGTTAGTACTCTTTCTTTTTAAAAAAGATTTACTTATTTATTAAGCATACAATGTTCTGCTGGCATGGAAGTCACCAGGTCTCATTACAGATGGTTGTGAGCCACCATGTGGTTGCTGGAAATTGAACTCAGGACCTCTGGAAGAGCTCTTACCCTCTTACCCTCTGAGCCATCTCTCCAGCCCCAAGGGTTAGTACTCTTAGAAGAAGAGAGTATAGAAATTTCTTCCTCTCTTCCCACCCTCATTCATGGAACAGATGGGATGTTAGGACACAGGGAGGCACAGCTTCCTGCGCCTCAGGAACTGACCTATCACATACCACTGTCCCCAGAGCATCTTGGTCTGAAAGTGCCAGTTTCCAGAACAATGAGAAATAAATTTCTATTGTTTCATCCACCCAGGCTGGGATTTTTTTTCCGTAGAAGCCTGAGCTAACAGAGTTGCACTGTGTGTAATCTCTCAAGTGCTATATAGATTTAACATTGTCAGAATTAATTTGCATATTTAATAGGCTATCCTTTCATTCTGCTAGGTCACGGGGATATTTTTCTTGTTCATTATTTTTACAGGCAATGATGTCAAAAAGTCATTAATTTTTCAGACCGCTTTTGTTTGCATTATAAGAATTAGCAACTCATTTTCATTATAGGGCTATTTTAGAGTAGTCCCTTCTCCCTAAAAAGTACAGTTTTCTGCTTTTCTTACTCTATCTGAAGAGAGAATAGCAATCCATTAGGAGACCAGGCAGTTAGAACCCAGGCTCACTAGCTGAACTGTCACCCAAGCAGTCTAAATTCAACAATAAACCTGACTTAGTGTACTCTTGTTCTCACAAATACTCAGACCTAATAGCTCCAGTATTGCCTCTTGATTTGGCCCCATCTAAAAGAAATAGCCCCTTCTTCACTCTTCAATGCAGAATTAAATGGGAAATTCAAAATGATCAGCAAGTCCTGCCGTGTGAATGTATGTGTGTGGGGGGGAGTGTGTGCGCGTGTGTGGGGGTGTGTAACAAAAGCTGGGGGTGGGTTGTGCATGTGAAGGCCAGGGGACAACCTAGGTACTCTTTCTCAGTCAGTGTTCTCTTTTGTTTTGAGATATAGTTTTATACTGGCCAGGAGCTTGTCTGTTATTCTTCGATAGCCCCCTCGCCAGCCCCAGGGATTTGCCTGTCTCTGTCTCCCCAGGACTGGGATTAGAAATGTAATCTGTTATACATGGTCCTCTAGGTTATTGTAATCATGCGAACTTCATGGCCACCAGAAAACATGTATCTCCTATTAGAGAAGTGGTTAGACTGATTATTTGGAGGCTGATTTTTCTTGGTCAAAGTAATATGTTTTGTTTGCCTAGCTATTTTTACTACTGCCATTTTTAAATTACTTATCTTGGTTTTGGTTTTGGTTTTTCAAGACAGTTTCTCCGTGTAACAGCTCTGGCTGTCCTGGAACTCACTGTCTAGATCAGGCTGGCCTCAAACTCAGAGATCTGCCTGCCTCTGCCTCTGGAGTGAAGGTGTGTGCCACCGACTGTTGTCATTCTTTATATTCTTTAAACAGTTTCTTTTTAGTATGGTAAATACTTCCTGCTATATTTTGAAATGTTCTAGTTGGAGGGGGAAGAGGGAAAGGGAAAGTTATGGCGCCATTAGGCAAACTGTTTGAATTCTATCTTCATCTCTGATACCAGCTGTGCAGCTGTGGGTAAATAAAATTCCAGCCCGCCTTACTTCTCACTCTAGGAAAAGGGGAGAAAGACAGTGCGTGCCTGGTATAATCCTGTGTTGAGGAATAAGACTTTAGAGCTTACAGTGCCTGTTACTTGGTGTTCAATCTACATAGGAAGTATGTTGAAGTATAATAAACATCTTATAAAAAGAAAAGTATGTGATTTAAAGCACAGACACACATATTTGGTAAAGTTACCAAATTATATATATTCCATATTGTTTGATATATATGTAATCTTCATAAACACTGTTGCCTATACAATGCTAACTGAATCATGGAGACAAGTTATTATCTTTTTAAAAAAAAATCTGTGGGCTAAAGTGAGTTTGTTCAAAACATAGTTATTATTAACTAGAAACTTTGTAGTTTGAATCTTGGGTTTAGACAGGCTGTGGTGTTGAAAATCCTTTCTGTATCTACCTCCACCCCTTTTCTCTAAGGAAGATAAATGATAAGAATTTGGCATTTTGTCCTACTTGCAAGCTAAGAACAAGCTAGGCAGTTTTCATACAAGTTGGCAGAGACACGGGATGCCTGCCTGGGTCAGAAACAAAGGACTTCATTACTGAAAGTACAATAGGGGCCTGGGCAGAGCTCCCTTGAGCCAGTGGGAGCTTCCCAGAGAACACTCAGTTACGTAAGCAATGGGCTTGCTATCACACTGGAGGAAGTAGGTGGTTAGGTTTAGTCTCTTAAAAGAGCTGTTAGCAAATTCCTCCCACCTAGGGGTGGGGATGGGCACTGTCTTTGAAAGCAAACACGTAGAAATCAGCGTACCTGTGGAGATCTGACTCCCAGCATCAAGAAAGGCAACGCGCTGTTTTGATAAAAAGAAGGTACAGAGGAATTCTGATCTTAAATCTGAGTTAGTGTTGTAACTACAAACAGCCCTTCCGAAGCACTTTGAATACGCAATTTGTCAATTAGAATAAAACGGGGCACGGATTTCTTCTGCCAACAGTTTATCAGTTGGTACCCAGCGAGTCACACCGCTCTCATTCATTTTATCAAGCAGGTTTTCATTCAACTTCTCTTTTTAATCTATCCCAGTAATGGCTACAAACGCAGCCACGGCTGCAGAAACTGGCAGTTTCTCAACAGGAGGGTGGATATTAGCAACTTGCTTCGCCTCTTCTGATAAAATAGTTTCACAAGGTCCAGAATGCTCTCCCGCCGCAGAGCAATTGTTAAGTTAGTCAGCTCTTCAAGGCTGATTTCATATGTTAATACTTAACATTTTTTTGATGGTCTTATTTATTTTTTAACATTAGGGCTTTCCTTTTTCAGAAAGAAATCGAAATGGTATAAACTCCGTCCTTTTGTTTGTAAGCTAATTCTAACAGCTGCACTGGCCTTCTGAATTCTAAACTTGGAGACACAAAATTCATGAGTTTCAGAGAAAAACAGGTTGGTCGTTGCTTTTTTCAAATGATAAAAACCAAGATGGTCTCTTGATGTTTATAATCAGGCAGCACGTCTTAAGAGATTGCTCAAATGTTGAGTCACCAGTCAAGTTACCAAATAGTGTCAGACCCTATGCATCGTAAGCATGTAAACAGTATTCTAAACAACAACAACAACAAAAACCAAAAAAAGAAGAAGAAAAGAAAAATAGAACTGTTTGTGGTATTTGGAGCATACACTATTTTTAAAATCTGTTCAGAATTCAAATTCAACTAGATATCCTGTATTTTTATTTGCTACTTCTGGTAACTGCGGCCACTGCTACAAAATCATACATAACCTTTCTCACGTTAGGCATAGCTAAGGTCATGGTTTCAAAGTTCTGATGCTGTATCCACCCTCTATGGAAGTGTCAACTGCAGAGTTCCAACTCGTCAAAAGAATGTACGGATAGGTTAAAAAAAGTCATACACTGGTCGACTCGGGGTTTCTACTGAGGATAGAAACTCTAGGAGTTGATGGCCTAGAGAAGCTTTCCACAGAGGGTGGGGAAATGATTGTGAAGGAGGTTTCTGGTAAGAACTTGAAAGAGCCAGTTAGAGAGATGAACCGTAATCCAAGAGACAGACCACAGCCAATCACAGGCGAGATGGGCGGGGCTTGACTCCGGCAGGGGCGGGGTCGCGTCCAGGGGCGGGGCTCCAGAGGCGGAGCCGGCTCCCGGGAGCCGAGGCGCGCGCCACTGCGTCCAGACCTTCGGTACCTGTCGCACACCTGTGGCCTTCCTCGCAGCAGCGCTGACGTTGACTTACTGGCGACTCGTGACTCTTGATCGGCTGGCCATGGCCTACCCCGGGTACGGAGGAGCGGTAAGTCCTCGCGAGCCGTAGCGACTCTGCGGGCCGCGTCGCGGTGCGGAGGTCACCCTCTGGCCCGGATAGTGCCCGCTGTCTGGTACCAGGCGACACCGGGACTCTGCGTGGTGCTGAGAAGCTGGGGCTGGGCGGTGCCCTGCGCCCCGGGGAGAACCGCGAGCTGGAGTCTGATCCAGCGCGTCGGGAGCGTCCTTCTACAGCCAGTGATGTGAAGTGTTTGTGATTTGTAAATTTTGTTTTCAGAACGGAGGAACCAAATACCATGTCTTGCTCCAGTGTCCTTTTGTGATTTAACCCCCAACCCAAGCAGTTTTTCTAGCGATTCTCATCGCGGGTTGAGTTTTTTATAATTGCTTTTTATAACCACTTCTTGCCTTTTAAGTTGCTGGTGAATAAATTGAGACGTACTTTCAGTGCTTCTTAAACTTTGCTGTAGCAACAAGCACAATCTGATTTTCCAGGCTTGCTTTTGGAGGGGGTCGGATTATTTCCTCTCACGTAGCTTTACTCTCAGTACCTCTGAGACCTACAAGTAGCTTTTGCAGCTTGTGAGTAGCTCTTTCTCTTTTGAAGGAAGCCAGACTTTGACTCCGCCCATCACTGACCTGCACTGTAAGGCAAACTATGAAGTGGGGCAGTGCAGTGGTCCCTGCAGTGGTACAGAAGAAAGCATATTTTCTATGACTATTCCTATTTTTTTCCCTAAAAAAGAGAAATTAATGTTTTGTTACAGCTAAATAGGAGTTGACATTGGCATGGGATTATGGTCCTCAGACAATTTCTACCCCTGAGATTGATGATTATTTTTAAAAGTAAGTCTTAGTTCCAGGCCCCCAGCTTCAACACACACATTACTTGAATTCCATCTAACACCATGCACTTTCTAATGCATATTTCCCGTTAGTCCTTTAAATGTACTGAGAATATCCTTAAGGTAATATGTTCAGTCCACACTTTAATACTTGTTTGATTTAACAAAATAGAAGTGTTCAGGACTGGAGAGATGGCCCAGTGGTTAAGAGCACTGGCTGCTCTTCCAGAGGTCCTGAGTTTAGTTTCCAGCATCCACATGGCAGCTCACAACTGTCTGTATGTAACTCCTGTTCAGGGCATCTGACACTTTGTACAAATGTACATGCAGGCAAAACACCAATGTACATAAAATAAAAAGAAGAAAATGTCCTATACTAGATTGTACATCTTTATCTAATAAAGTATGTAATTCATGACATTAGGAGATGAATTTCCAATAAATTTTCATTGTTTAATGATTATTTATCAGACATAGCTGAGGATGTACCACAGTTGGTAGCATGCTTTCCTGCTATGCTCCAGGCCGTGGGTTGGATTCCCAGAACTACAAAAACTGGGCCTTGTAGCCTGACCTGAAATCCCTGCACTTCAGAGACGGGGACAGGAGTGCTGGGACTCCAAGGTCATCCCCCTCTTGAGGCTAGTCTGAACTACCTGAGAGAGACCAGGTATAAATTAATATCAGACCCAGCTAGAACCAGCTGAATCTGGTAGCTCACCACGTCCTTCTAGCACTTTGGAATCCAAGGCGGAATTGGTGAGAATTCGAGGCTGTGGCTGTAAAGGGTTCCAGCCTATCCTGCAGCACAGTACAGAAACTTGTCCCGCTGAAAGTACCAAGACCAAAATAAAGCAAGAATCCTCAAGTTGCATCATTTTTATCATAGTTTTGTCATATTTTATATTTCTGCACTAATAAAATTTTAACATGACCTAAAGGAACTTTGATACTCATATATTTTGGTCATAGGAAAGAAAACAAAATAAACTTCAGTTATATGCCTATGGTATTATGAGTATGAGAGGAACATCTGGATTTTTTGTAAGTTTTAAGCATTAAATATATACACATGTAGGGGATCCAAATTGTTTCTTCAGAAAAGATACTAGACTACTACCTCTAAAGTTTAAGTTCTATAGTCTTAATATGTAAGTGCACTTGGATATGAAATTTATTTTAAAAATATGTATATGCATAAGCTTTATGTAGAACTATGTAGAAGCGCTATAATAAACAATATTTTTATAAACATTACAAAACAATATATAAACTATTTTTAACTGATAAACTACAGAAGAAAGAATATGACTTGGCAAAATCTATGAAACGTCTATAATATTTTTATAGCACGTTCAAGCCCTGTATTTGCCTTCTTCTGCCATTTATTTCTTAGTTGATTCTTACAAATTTGCCAATTATAAACACAGATTTTACCTCAAACCCAGTCCTGAGGTTGAGTGTCAGGAAAAACAAAGGACCAAATTTTTTATCTTGACATTATGGTTTTAATTTTTACAAGCTGTTTAAAGTACAATGCCCAACAAAATGGGACTGGGTACAAAACAAGCAAACACAGTTGTGTAGTTATATGTAATAATCACTCATTATATGAGAAATGTATTTTAGGATGACATCTAGGATGTGGTTGCTCTGTGGGTTTCCTCAATAATTAAACTGACCTGAACCAACACTACCAAAAGTAAGAGTACTACATAAGGGGCACTCATTTACAGTTTTGCTAGTCTTAAAAGTAGAAGGAAAAGTAAAATTGTATCAAATAGTAAGTGCACATCTTACATAGTTTCCATGGAACTATCAGTGGCGTCGGTGCAATGTGTCTTTTTTTCCTAACTGTATCACTATCCACAAAAGGAAGATGATATTAAAATAATGGTACTAGCTGGATGGTGGTGGCACATGCCTTTAATCCCAGTACTCGGGAGGCACATGCAGATGGATCTCTCTGTGAGTTTGAGCCCAGTCTGGTCTACAGAGTGAACGCCAGGACAGCCAGGGCTACACAAAGAAACCCTGTCTTGATTAACAAATGAACAAAAAGTAGCGTTGCCAAGCTGAACTATTTGAGTCCAGTGCTCCACATTTGAGGAAAAATACATGTAGCTCAGCAGCAGAAATTCTAGATCAGAAAGAAGCACAAGGCCAGTCAATATATAAAACCATAGTACATGATTACATAACTCTGAGACATAAGTATACTGCAGTCGTTAAAGAAAGGCCATCGTCTGATTCTACAAGGATACAGAGAAATTTTTAAAGTTACCCACTGTGGTTTATGACACACACACACACACACACACACCCCACACACAAAGTCATAGATACATGTATAGAATGTGTGTTTAGTGTAATTAATTTATTTACCAAATTTCCCAGTTAAATTTTTGTGGGTCTCCAACTTCCAGAAAAGAAAAACAAAAATGTCCTCTTCCCTGAAAGTTTCCACTCCCCAAAGTTAGAATATATTCATACCAGGAAAGATTTCAGTGCCTTCGACCCAAAGATTCATTTCAGAAATTTTGTTTCACAATCCATCATTTAAATAAAATTAGTGGAATTTTCCATTTCTGAGTGTATGTTTTCAGTTTGCCAATTGTTTCAAGAAACAAGTATTTTTTATTATTTAAACTAACTGCTGCAGAATATTTAACAGAGGATATAAACTCTAGATCTGACTGATTAAAAAGCAAATCATAACATGAAAAATCCAGACATTTACTCCAATTGTAAGTACTATGTAAAATGTAAATTTCAGATTTCAAAATAAGGAAAGATTCCATTTATTCTATTATAATGATCTGACAATTGATAAGGAGAATGTGTATATGAATAGTTGCAAGAAAAACGTTGGCCTGTTTTTCTAAGAAAAACATCTAACTATACTTCTTTGTCCCTTAAATTTAATAACTTCATAATTTGCTGGCAATATTTTAAACAGACTGGAATATCAACTTATGCAACGGGAAAATGTCCATCAAAATTTAGCCAGGAATAATTGTATAAGACTTTTTAATAGTTAAGAAATATATAAATTGCTACGATTCCTCTATTTACAGAAACAACTAATACAGCCTTTATAAATCTGCCATGTATAAATGTCTGCATAAATAGATAGAGAATGTCGATATGAAACATTAATCAGAGTCTGTTTTTGAACAGTATGTGGGGCCAGCAGTTTGTATCAGACCATGGCCTAATATGGACTCACATCTTTAAGAATGAAGGAAGGCCCTCCAGCAACAATCTGAGGTGGAAGGTGACTAAGTGATAATAGTACTTAGGATTGAAAGCTTCCTGCAGAGAAGCAGCTCAAAGAGAAGGCTGTGCAGATTTGGGTTGCTATTCAAACACAGTTCTAGCTTCTCCAGGATACCTATTTCTTCAGGAAAATAAGCAGGTCCTTTCTAAGGACAAGATGTTAGAGATTGGTTAAGGTGACCAGTGCTGCTGGAAAGAGTGGTCCACTGGTTTGTTTGTTTGTTTGTTTGTTTGGCAAAAACTTTCTTTAAATTTTTAAGATAAGCAGTTTCATTGTACAAGGATTCCAATTTGTGTTCTCTAGATCCAATTCTCTTAACTTCCTAAGGTTTCCAAGATTGTGGGGCAGCATCCTTGGAAGACTATTTGATCATAGTAGAACCTCAAAAAACAAGCAAACAAACAAAAAACAACAACAACAAAAAATAAATCCAGACACATCCACTGGAACGTTGGTAAGCTAGCTAGTGCCTAAATAAAGTCAGTTCTAACGTACTGGCCCAAGTTCCAAATCTAAAAGAAGTGCTGTCAACTGATTGTCGTTCATAATCAGCTCAATTAATTTACACTTTAGCTTTGGAGAGAATTCCAAAATGATACCTTGTTGATTTGACTGTGTTTATTTGAGGGGAAAAAACTTACAGAACACCATCCTAGACAACAGCCCTCTACCAGGAAAGGAGTCCAAAGCAAGAGAGAGCTAGAGGAGGGCTGCCGCTGCTGGTATCTCAAAGGCTATTGGCTGAAGGAGCGGAAGGAGCTCCCGCAGCGCTTTGGAAAGTCTTCGTGTTGATTATGAGTACATGCAACATGAATGGGTTACAGCAGTTGCCAATTTCAGCAGTTAGTTTAGAATGAGTTCCTTTGAGTGCTGAGTTGATGAGTCTGGGCAGATTTTTGATGTCCTTTTCCACAAAGGTATAGATAGAGTGGTGAGCGAGTCCGGCCTAGACACTGTTGAAAGAATTCCCCTCAGTTTCTTATGCTGTAAACCAAGCATCTGCAAACATTCTCCAAGTTATCAAGATTCAGGCAAACTGGTCAGTGAACTTCCACCGAGAGCCAGTGTAGGAGATTTGCTAAACATCCCCTCTCTGTTGGGAGAGTCTACAATTTGTTCCTGTATGATAAAGTTCTGTTAATTGACTCAACTCTTTGATTGATAGTGGTAGTATATGTATAGGCCTCTTGAATAAGTTCAAGCACATGAGTTTCCTCCTGCCATTAATAAGCTCCTTAATGACTGGGTTTTTTCCCCTGTCCTAGGTGCTGGATTTGGTTATTTGATGGTATTGTTGACTGGAAAAGTCACACCTGATTGGACAGCACTCAGAACACTCCTTGCCACCTCTGGCCTCTCCCTTTGGTTTTAGGTTCTTTTTCTTTGATTTCTTTCCCAAAGCCTCTAAAGGTTTTTGCCTCTTTTTCTTTTCCCTTGGTGGATTGTACTTGGGGTCTCTCTCTGTAGAGTGTTTTTCTTTGCCTAAGCTATCACACATGGTGACTCAAGCTTAGACAAATACTACATGAACTTGGTTTATTTGCCAGTATTGGGAGGGCTGGAGAGAATGGCTCAGAGGTTAAGAGCAGTGGCTGCTCTTTCAGAGGGATTAGGATTTGATTCCCAGCACCTACATGGCAGTTTACTACAGCTGTCTGTAACTCCAGTTCCAGAGGATCCAATGCCCTCTTCTGACCTCTTTAGGCACAGCACATGTAGAACCTGCATACATGCAGGCAAAAACACTCGTATACATAAAATCAAAATAAGTTAATTTTTAAAAGTGTTGACATAAGGGACTAATGAGTTCGAAGTCACACCCATCTGTTACTTGTTGGATCTAAAAGCACTATGGCCAATTCTGATAATTCATTCCAACTGGTAAATAGTGCTGGGGGTCAGGGCTTCATGATCCCCTTCCCCAGTGCATTTCCTACAATCTCGGGCACTTCCTTCATGCCTTAGACTTTACCACAGCCCGGAGGCGCCTGAACAGTCTATAGCAGGTTCCAAAGTCAGCCTCCGTTCCTCCCTCATTCTTGTAATTCTTTCCTCTCTGCCCTCTGGCAGTCTCTGCTCGTGCTGCAAAGGTGCAGGAGAAGACAGTTTGTTCAGAAATTGAATAAGGAACAGCCGTAATGTGTCTTCCTTCTCTGGACTCATACAAATGCAAAGTAAAGTGCTTTCCTAAGGCATTCATAGCTGTACCAGGTAAAAAGGGAAACACCATAAGCATAATAAGAGACACATACGCGAATGACTTCAGTCGTCACACTGTTTGAGTACCTGGCCCTTTGGGAATCCTAGAAGTTTCAGATCCTCAAAGGCAGAAAGGACAAACTACTTCCATATCTCACAGACCGGTGAGAATCAGCATAAAGGATGGAAAGTACTTAGAACAGTGCTCAGGCTGCACAGAGGCCCCGGTTTGCTACCCATCAGTAGTGTGGTAGATCTTCATGCTGGCTTGGAAGAGGACTTTGATTGGAATCATCGTGCTATTTTCTTCTGGTCACCATACATTTTTTGGGAAAAAATTACATCTCTTACAGTGGAGAGTGCTTCAGCTCTGTGATGTCCCATGGTTAGGTCACAGTTTAGCTGTATTTATTGGATTTTCAGCTAAGCATACACCTAGACCTGTATTTCTTAGTTTTCTATAGGTGAAACCCTAGGTTTTACTCTCTGTTTATGTTTGCTTTTAGTTTTGCTTAAAGTCATCCACATTCTTCTTTCAAAGCTTTGGTTCTCAACCTGTAGGTCATGTCTCCTTTGGGGGTCAAACCACCCTTTCACGGAGGTTGCTTAAGACCGTCAGAAAACACAGATGAAACATAGACATTTACATTATGAATCACAACAATAGCAAGGGTACGGTTATGAGGTAGCAACGAAATAATTTTATGGTTGGGGGTCCCCACAACATGAGGAACTGTATTAAAGAGTCACACGTCAGGAAGTTGAGAACCACTGTTCTAAAGGTTCTTAGAGATTAGGGGATGGGAAGAAGGCTCAATGGTTAAGAGCACATAGTGTTCATATAGAAGACCAAGCTCAGTTCCCGATACCTACATCAGACAACTTGTAAATCTCGCTCCAGGGGATCAAACATCCTTTTCTGTCTTCTGTGGGTACCTGCTCACACGCACAGCCTTTATAGACATTACAGGTGTGAAACATCATTTAGACTTCTTTTACTGTTGAGTAACGTGCTGACGAAGTGTGTTTTAATACAGACCTTCTAACATCTTGTGGTTGAAACGTTAGTGATGATATGTTTGGAAAATTTGGCCACAAGATTTTTTTGGTTTTAGATGATTTCTAATAAATAATTTGTTTTAACTTAAGTTTTATAGCTCAACTTTTTATTACCAACCTCATCTTTTCCCTCAACAGTTTGGAAACTTCGGCGGTCAGATCCCAGGGATGCAGATGCAAATGGGCCAGCCAATGCCAGGTCCCAATGTGTTCACTGGTGGTTACCCCGGGTACGTGGCCTACTGTGACAGCTACCCCCCTGCTGACGACTCTATGTGGTCTTTCTTCACAGCTGTTGCTGGACAGGTGAGGTGATAAATCTTTTACCAAATACTAGTCAGTAAATGATTACTGTTTCAGAGATGTGCCAACTGCTCCTACTTAGTATATCATTTAAAATGTCTATAAAGCTTATGTCTTAAACTCAGGTAGAATAATGCTGTTATATATATGAATACTCTTCTTGAGATCAAAGATGAGAGTAGTCATAATTGCTTCATTTTTTATTTGTATTGACTTTGCTCTTGATAATTTCACACGTGAATAATGTGTGTTCATATCATATTACTCACATGTACAACCATTTCAACTTTGGCATCAATTCCATTACATGTAAATACGTGTATCTCAGTTAAAACATACGTATGGCAAGGGATGTGATCAGAGATCAGTGCCACTGTCCTGCATTTATTTCAGCTGAGAAATTGCACATGTCCTCACAGATGCAGTTATATCATTTTTAGTGATATATGGTTTAAGTTGATGGCACATTTTCTAGGAAAGATTATCAAAATGATCATGTTGAGGCTTTTTCAATTTTTTAATACAAAAAATGAAAGCAAATGTTTTCTTAATGGCATGGTAGGTATACTGTTAGCATGTTAGCTTCTAATAAATTTGAGTAAATATCGCAACCCGGCTTTATTTTGACAGCAGAGCGGTTTCTGGTCTGCCAATTCAGGTCTATGACTTCTGTCTGAGCTGCCTTGACAGTATGTGGCTACAGTCTTTGGGAAGCTTTGCTTTTGCTCTCACTGCGAATACATGAACTTTTATCACAATTTATTCTTTGTAAGTACATTTATACACTCCTGCCTGTAAAATTTGAAGTGAAATTAAAAACGTGTGCATTTGCTGTGATTTGAACCTGAGTACCCTTACAGGCTCATGCATTTGCACAGTTGGTCCGCAGCTTACTGGAGCTGCTTTGGAGGTTGTTGGGATGGAGATATAGGGCCATGGGAGTGGGGCTTGAAAGGTCTACTGCCCAAAGCTTTCTGCTTCCTGATTTATTTAGATATAACATGTCATATTACAACCTCCTCTGCCATGGATGCAGCCCAAGTCACCGTGCCTTCCTGACCATGATGGACCCTGTCCATTTAAGCTGGGAATCAAAGTGAAACCTCTTGAATTTTTAAGTAGTATTGTGGCACAGAAATGAAGTAATCCACACAGTATTTACCTTCCTTGTATTGGTTTGACTGCATGTGGTATGAAAGAAAAGTTGAATAAATATTTAGAATTAGAGAATTTACAATTGTGATTTTATGCATATTTATAAGATGGACTTATATACATATGCATGAATCAAATTGTATTTTATATTGGATACATGCATGTATTTATAATCACCTTTTTATTGTATAAATACATGTCTATGTTTTCATCCATGTTTCCTGACTCTTAAATCTGAGGCCTAGTCAGACATAGAAGTTAGAATTTCTATTCTGTCAGGCAGATCATAGAAACCTAGTCTTGTTCTGCCTTCATATGACCATAAAGAAATTCTCTACCTTATTTTGTATGTTGATTTGTCACAAGACCCTCAGTCCAGAGCCGTTCTTCCATGTGCTGTGGATGTGGCAAACACATGAGATCAAAGAAACACATCTCTAAACGAAGATGCAAAATATTAAGAGATTCCTGTTTCTTTCAAATATCATATTCCCAAATTTTTATTTTTCCTTTTATCTTCTTTTGGCCCTTGTCAAAAATGAATCAAATGTTTTCTGGTAGACTGTTGCATTGAGAATAAATGCTACAATATGAAACATACTATAATAATTTATTTTGTACATATAAGTAGACCTTAAAAAATATAAAGTCACGGTTATGCCTTACTTGATGATAGTATTGTGCTGTGGAATATTAGGCAGCAGAAAGAGCAGAGGATGAGACCAGATGCCCACACTCACCTTTAAGTGAATGCCACAATGACCAAGGACCTTACCATAGATCTACCTCCTCTATTTCCATCTGCCTGGGGACCAAGGCTTTAGCAATTCATCTCTGGTAGACATTCACCGCAAGCACAGTACATACTAGGTGATAGTACTTTTTCAACTCCATTGTCATCTTACAAGCCTCCATCTTACATGTGGTCTATTTTTGACTGAAACTGTGTTGTGGCAAAGGACATAATTTAATAGTATGGTTCTTCTATAAAAAAATTAAGTATTTGAAATAAAAGATCAAGAAATCTAAAGCCTGATTCTTGGATTCAGGATATGGCAAAGATAGTTAGTTGTGTGGCTAGTTTTATGTCAGCTTGTCACGAGCTAGAGTTATCTGATAGGAAAGAACTTCAAATGTGTGGGATTCCCCTCTGTATGCTGTGCATACCATTGGTGAATAAAGAAACAGCCTTGGCCTGTTGATAGGGCAGAGCTTAATTAGGCAGGGAAAACTAAACTGAATGCTGGCAAAAAGGAGGCGGAGTAAAAGAGAAGCCATGTAGCCCCGCCTGAGACAGATGCCAGAACTTTACCTGGTATGCCACAACCTTGTGGTGATACACAGATTAATGGAGATGGGTTAAATTAATACGTGAGAGGTAGCCAATAAGAAGCTAGAGCTAATGGGCCAAGCAGTGGTTTAATTAATACAGTTTCTGTGTGGTTATTTCGGGCTGAGCTGCCAGGCAGCCAGGAGCAAACAAGTAGCCTCCTACAACACAAAGGCATCCCTAAGACCTGGCTGGAGGGCATTTTCTTCATCAGTCATTGATAGGGACGCCTATGGTGGGTGGTACCATCCTTGGGCTGGTGGTTCTGCATTTTATAAGAAAGCAAGTTGTGTAAGACGTGAAGAGGAAGTCAGTAAGCAGCAAGGGGCCCACCATGGCCTTTACATCAGCCCCTACTTCCAGGTTGCTGCCTTGTTTGAGTTCTTGTTCTGAGTTCCTTTGATGATGAACAGTGAAATGGAAGCCAAATAAACCATTTTTTTCCTCTAAGTTGCTCTGGTCATGGTGTTTCATCATAGCGATAGTAATAGTACCCCTAATTAAGACAATGATGAAAGTATTTTCATATTCCAATTCAGTAGAAGAGAGGAGGAGATGGAGGGAGAGAGAGTTGTATGTGAACCCATGGCCTTATATGTGTATTAGACAAGCATGCCATATTTTTTTTGTTGTATGTTCATATATTTAATAATTATTGGAGTGAGGGATATATGATTTGTGCCTATGGAATATAATAGGATGGTGCATCAAGACTATAGGGTAGAATCTCAAGTAAAAAACTACGTCTAAATTGGGGCAGGCTATCAAATGGTGACTTGTAAATTGCAGTTGTTCCTGGGAGAGGGTTGATGATGGAAGGGATTAGCAATACAAAGGAAAACCGTGCCCTGGAAATCCACGTGTTGGACTGAAGACAAGGAGACATTCTCCTTGGTTTTAGCTCTGGTCTGTAACCATCCTCTCTTTAAAGGCAATGGAGGATGTGTACTGAAGTAGGTAGCATTTCATAGAACACCAACAGCATCTTACATTCTGTACTTCACTTGAGTGCTTTTCTAAGAACAGAGGCTTTGTACAGAATTACTATATGTGACCCGTGATGGGCTACTCAAGCCCCGTGGACAACTTCCTTTCAATCTGTACTAGAAGCTGGATAATCATAGCTACAGAAAATACCCATTTGCTGTGAGATAAAATACAGCCAAGTGGATAGAATTTCTTTGGAATGCTTTTCCAAATAAAGCATTGCTGGGGGACTGGCAAGATCAAAAAGCCCTTGATGACCTGAGTTCAAACCCTGGAACACACATGGGAGGAGAGAGGGCAGACTTGTGGCTAACATAGATAAGAATAATGGGCTATATACGTTATAAGAGCTAATACGAAGCCTGAGCTAATGGGCCAATCAGTTTATCACTAATATAGACTCTCTGTGTGATTTTCTTTGGGATTTGCTGGCAGTTAGAACTGGGCAGGAGAGAAACCCCAACAAAGCAGACCCTTCATGTTACCCAGACTCCCTTCCAGAAGTTGTCCTCTGACATCCATGTATGCTCCACACCCCATTACAAAATAAAAAATTAAAATGTGACAATACTTTTAAAGACCTTCTTAGAAGACAGCCTTGACTTTTTTTTTTGGTTCATTATTCCTGCTTGGAAAGGAAACTTGAGGTTTGAAGGCACAGCGGCCATCTGTGGCTTGGGAGATAAAGACTTTTGGGTGGAGAATGTGAGAAACGCAGAGGTGGATGGCACAGTAAGTCGCCACATAGCCTTGTATTCAGCCCTAGATTTCCTTTATGAAACAATGAACTTTTATTGACATTGCTTTTTTTTTTTAATTTAGTTTTTTTTTTAAAGACAGGGTCTCACTATGTATTCCTGGTAGCCTTGAACTCAGAGAGCTAGACTTGCATCTAGCTTAAGTCATTTTTATAATGCTGTTCTGAACAGCAGCATGTCAACAACATACGATCTGGTAAAATATTTCACTTTTATTTTGGTTTGAGTCTTTGAATCTAGCAGGGACCTTGAATTCATAGTAGCTATATTTCAAGTGCTCATTGGCAACTCTGTCATGGCATACGGGGACTAGAGAGAGAATTCTTCACTCAGGGACCTTCGCATTCAATTCTCTCTCACCATTGAGGCTTTCCTTCCCTATTCATCTGAAATAACATCACTCTTCACCCTCACGAAGTACCCATGCCTCTCATTCCTACATCATCTATGCTGTGTTTCCTCCTAGCCTTTGTTGTCACTTGATGTAGTCTCTGCTGACTGCTTTGTCTCTACCACAGAAGTGCAAACACTGTAAAGGCAAGGAATTTGTTTCGCGCAGTTTGATAGCTGATGTGTTGAAAGGGATTCGCATACGGTGTACTGCTCAGTTAGTGTATGTTAAGTGAATGAGCATACCTAAGAGTCATTTGCTCATGTCTCTGCACATTTGTGTAAAACTATTTTAATGATTGTTCCATAAAAGTAATTTTATCTAATATGGATTGTTTGAAAACTATTTATTTTTGTTGGCTCTCATTTTGAACACATGAGTTTTCCGTGTAGTTTTGATATTTTGGCTTTCAAATTTGTTTCAGCTGAAGTTTGTCTTTCTTTCTCCCTCTGTCTACTTCCTTTCACAGCCTTTATTCCCTCTCCGCTTGTCACCGTTCTTTTTCTCATATTTTAGTATGCTATCACCTGGTTTATGATGGGTCAGATCTCAACTAGGACAGGGATATGCCCGCGATGGTATCCCAAACGTGATGTACATAGGTCCCATCCTAGTCCTTCTCCACAGAAGTCATGTGTGTGCGCGGGTATCCTTAGCAGTGTATTTTTGTGGGGGTTATTTTGGTTTCTCTCATGAGTCTGACACCCTATCCCTCTTCATATATTCAAGCTATATGGCAGCTGTATCACAATGATGTGAAACCATGTTTGCTTCTACATAATGTACTAAAGTGATTTAGAGTTGGAACTGTCCATGTATGTGTATACGTGTATCCACTTCATATACTTTGAAAACATAGCAAGTATACAGTGAAGCATCATAGACCTCAAGTGTATTTCGTAAGAGAATTAAATACACCCTTTCTCTCATTAACACTCTTAGTTGTCATAAAAGGTCACCTAATGTAAACTTCTGGTGTAACCTTTAGTTGTTGCTGTACTGTTAAGTCATTTGTCTTGAATTCACAACTTAAAGGTATTTTTTAAAACTAGTAATAAAAACAAATGAAGCTTTATTTTTTTTTAAAGTAGCTTAAGAACAGTGTGATGAGCAAAAGCTCCTATTTCTCAGCTTTTAAGACAGGGTCTGATCCTGTGCTTACACACAGATCTCATTTGCCTCACTTTCGTATCAACTCTGCTTATATGTACAGAGCCTGTTCAGCCTGTCTGATGACTTCACGTTTGTAAAACAGTAAAATATAGACCAATTAATTTGTCATGATTAAATTTACATGTTTTTAGAAGATAATTGGGTGGAATAATGTAACTTTGGAAGACAGGATTTTGTACGTAAAGGGCTTTTCTTCTATTTTTCCAAAAGCTTCGTAAGATGAAGAATCTGCATCTGCTCCTGTTGTCCTCAGGGCGCAGGAGATTGCTTGCAGTCCCAGCTGCCCAGCAGGCTGGCCTAGGATGACCGCCATGCCCAGGAATTTGAGCCTAGCCTGGGCAGCATAAGAAGATCCCCATGTCAAAGTGAAGTAAAACTTGCAGCAAATAAAATGTCAAATGTGTTGAGGAAGTTAACAGACAGATTTCTGCGCTTTATAACCTTTAATTTTTCAACGGGTGAAGCAGTAGCTTTTCATAGTCAGGGTACATGTTTCTAATTATAAAGCACACACTCCTTTTGATACACATTGTATCTATGCAGAGCAGCAGTGAAGAAAGCAGGGGCCATTGTGCATAGAACGGGAAGTTCAAGTGTGGTGTGTGGTGTACCAAGTGCAGGCTTATTTACTCAGACATCTTTCTTAATCTTCATTCCCTCAGAGCAGATAAGACCCTAAAGCACTTTTTATGTTCTTTAACTGAAATTCACAAGACTTTTTTCTAGGTTTCTTTTTCAACCAGGTTTGCTACTAAAGTAACTCCATACCCTACAAAGTTTGTCTTCTCTGTTTAGAAGCATAAACAATATGTATTTGTAATACATATTTACTATTTGATAACCGTACTCTGCGTGGGTAGGTGGACTTGTGTGTGAAAGTTGCAAGAGAAGGCGATGCTGGGACAGAAAGCATCAGACTGCATAGGATTTATTTCTTGTGATTTTAATTTTCCATATATTCACATTTTTTTCTGGCTGGTTTTAATGCTATATTTCCTATTCACTGAATTCTGTGTATCCTTTGCTGCCTCAATATTGCGTGCTGATTTGTTAGGGGAAGAAACTGACAAGGCTTAGAAATTCTTATTAATTTCATCCTCAACTAGAATGGTATTTTACCACTCACGAGTTAAAGAGAAAAACAATTATAATTGTTATTGTCAGTGTGTGTGAGGACAGCTTTTAAAAATCCAAAGGAGGGGAAAGGCTACAGAAAATTCTTTGCTGTGCAGTAGTTGGCCACACCTGGTGTTTGGACTTTCAAAGCCTTGTCCTGACTGTAGCGCTGTTAGATTTGGGTAGAGAGGCTTTTTGTTGGGAGCACAGCAGGAAGGTTGTTGAGCCCATAGATCTCCAGAGAACTCAGGAATGCTATGCACACAGGATTGTCTTTTCCAGTGGGAAAGATGAAAAACCTGTTCTTCCCTCCAGAAAGCTGAGATTTGAAAGTGATTAACAGCCTGTTGGCCTACGCTATATAGAGCTCTTATATCCAAGACCAGAGTAGCTAGTAATCTAAATGACCCTTATAGCCAGAGGCTTCCCGAAGCTCCCACAACTAAAGCCAGAGGTAGCTAAGTGTCCAAATGACCAAGACCAGGCTAGACCCTTAGGTCCTAAAGCTAGTGCAGGTAGCCAATCTCTAGAACCCATGTTGGAAAAAATGACAGGTACCCTCAGCTGAATTTCCATGTAATTACGCTTCCTTGAGCAATAGGGATTGTATTACACTAATATATGTGTGTGTGTGTGTGTGTGTGTGTGTGTGTGTGTGTGTGTGTGTGTGTGTGTATTATATACACCAAATTATACTGGGCTTCAATACATTGGGAATAAACTACCTGTTATTGGACTACCCAAACTCTGACCCAGATTGACGAAGTTAATCTGTACCGGGTTTTTATTCTTATCTTTTTGTGGGTTTGCCTCTCTGCATGATACCTGCACCTGCAGGGATCCCCTCAGATCTTACTGCTTATTTCTGCTTACAGTGTATCAAGCAGCTATTCATAATTTATGTTTCTTGAAACATAATATTGGCTTGAAATGGTTTCTTCAGGATAGACAGTTATTGGTGATGTTTACCTGAGTGGAATATGACAGAAAGACCTTCTGATGCCCATGTTATTGGAGAAACATGTTTTTTCTAAACAAGCTTCACTCTTAAAAATATGCTAGTTTGTCTTAAACCATAGTTTTAAGGATAATTATGGAGTTTTTTAACTTGGCAAGCACCCTCCAGGTACAGTGATGAGGATGTGAAAGGAACACCCAGGTGCTCTCAGGACGCATGGCGAGAATGACTATGAGGAACGTAACCAAGTATTTGTGCAGTTCTGTCCATGAGAAGACAAGGGTGTTGTTCTGCATCTCAGATGCAGGGAATAGGTTCACCGGGTTCCAGGGTCCATGGTGTGCCTTCGCTGGCAATATTTACCTTGTGAATTTTGTGGTTTATACCATTTTGAAAATTGGTATTTCTGAGTTGCCTTAGAGCAGCACCCAGTGAAGCTTGATGTCCTCTGGTACCACTGTACATTAAAACCCATGTTGGTTTGTTAATTTTTTGCAGGATGGTGAGGTGGATGCAGAGGAACTTCAGAGATGCTTGACCCAGTCTGGAATCAGTGGGACTTACGCACGTGAGACCATGTGTTGTTTTGTCTTCCTTTCCTCATTGTACAGGGGGTTAGAAATTGAAATTCATTTCCAGCGTTTTAGTCCCACACCTAAAATAATAAAAATATTATAAACTCTATGTAGATATGCCAAGTTTGAAGAATCATATTTTTCTTCTGTACACGGTATCATAGAAACAACTGTTCATGCACACTCCTGACATTAACTACTCAGGAGAGACATCTTTTAAATGGTTGGAAGTGGCTATTTTCAAAATTTCCTTTTAGACCTTCATTTTACCACTATACAGTGGCAGCCTTGTGATTATCAATTGATGATCCTGCTATGAAAAATGAGTATTTTACTGTCTTCCGACCTTAAAACCACTCTACCCCTCCATGTGAAAACTTTGCACCCTTTGCCCTGCTGACAGATTATAATAACTTAGGGATTATCGTCAGCATGCACCTATCTCTATTGTCTACATATTGCTTATAGCTGTGTCTTGTTTCTTTTTTTGTGTAGCCTTTTGTTTTTCCCAGAATTCACAGTGGCTAGTGGATGGGAGGGGTCCAGTAAAGAAACTGCTGAAATGGCTGCTCCATTAAGGGAAGATTTTTATTGTTGATAAGAGAGAGAAAATATCCAGGGGCATCTGGAAAAGTCCAGAGCAGAGAGAAAAAGAAGGACACTGAATGTGGTCCTGGGCTGTTTGTGAGGGATGAGAGAATAGCAGGGAATAGAAAGAGTGGAAAGTACAGGATAGGGGGTGGGGTGGTGGGGACTGAGGGCTTGGGGATGGTAATGGAGATATCAGAATGGGGGGACAGAAGAAAAAATTTTGTCCTTCTATAGAGAACTGGTGGGTATCTGGGAGGAGAGAAGCCTGGGGAGGTGAGAAGGGCCCTAGAAAGCTACAGCAGATAGTTGTGAATAGGCAGGGCAGGTGCCTGGAGGCTAGTGTACGCTTTGATAGGCAACCCCTGGACTATGTCCATTGAGAGCCATATGTCCCTTCTACCAGAGGGAAGGGAAGAAACTCCTTTTGGCAGATGGGAACATGTTTCAGAAGTTCCTGAAGCATGGCTGGTTTTTATCTAAGGGTCAGAAATCCTTCTATAGTCCAGCTTCAGCTAAACCAAGACTCATTTCTGGACATATGCACTGCCTTTTGGATTCTGGAAAATCGGTGTTTCCTTTGGACCTGGCAGCTCGGTATTGCATCGCTCTGGTTGCCCCAGGGCTTCCTTATAGGCTCTGTGTTTCATGGGTGGGTCTCTTTCTTTCACCACCATTCTGCAGCTCCTTCCGCTCTCTCCTTATTCTAGTCTTTCTCTGTTGTCTAATGCTTTTAAGCTCAACCTGTTACTGCATATGAGATATCACGTTGCATTAACTGGCTTTTTTTTTTCATGTACAAACTCTATATACTTATGCAACTGAAAAAAATTTAATTGTTTTTTATTGAGATGTACTTTTTTTTTCTGCTCCCTCCCTTCCCCCCCTCCCTTTTACCCTCTCCTGTGATCCTCATGCTTCCAATTTACTCAGGAGATCTTGTCTTTTTCTCTTTCCTATGTAGATTCATGTATATCTCTCTTAGGGTCCTCTTTGTTGTCTCAGTTGTCTGGGGTTAAGGACTGTAGGTTGGTTTTTCTTTCTTTGCTTTATGTCCAGAAGCCACTTATGAGTGAAGTAGCTTTTAATGATAAAGTGCATGGATTACCACCAATTTTTGAGACTTTAAGTGTCTGAAAATGTTTTCAATTTGTCTCAGTCATTTGAATGTCTGCTTGTCAAGGGGTGTCTCCATTACAACCCATTCCCGTGAATAATTTAAAAATAATTTCTTCATAGAACAATAGGTTGCTCTAGACAGAGGCAGAAAAGGGACTGGGAGCTTTAAATGCAAAGGGACTGGGAGCTTTAAATGCTCCTGCCAGCGACATCCCTAACATTGTTTTTCTTGCCATTTTCACACACTGTTGGAAGGGGCTGTTTGTTCATCCTGGGCGCCCAGAACTGAAATAATCACATAGAAACCATTTTATTTAAACCACTGCTTGGCCAACTGCTCTAGCTTCTTGTTGGCCAACTCTTACATAATAATTTAACCCATTTCTATTAATCTGTGTATCGCCGCGTGGCTGTGGCTTACTGGCTAAGCTGGGCTATATGGCTTCTCTCTGACTCCGCCTTCTTCCTCCCAGCATTCAGTTTAGCTTTCCCCACCTAGCTCTGTTCCCCTATAGCTCTGCTATAGGCCCAAAGCAGTTCCTTTATTAACCAGTGGTAATCATAGCACACAGAGGGAAATCGCAGATCAATACACATTTTCAGAAGGATTTCCAGTCTCAGCTGCCTTCTCTTTTTCACCTGCCTTAGATTTGTTTTTCCTTTCCTGAAGCTCAGGGATCATCCTGTCCCTGACAGGTCCCCGCAGCTCTGACATTCCACAGTGTCATGCCTTGTGGTCTTGCATGGGGGAACTGTGTGGGTGTATTCAGTCTGGAATCTCTTGTACTTTTTTGTTCTGGGAAATTTTCTTCAGTTGTGTTTCCTGGGGCTGAGTCGTCTGTTCTCCTTTTTAATGAAATGTCCTCAGCCTTCTTTTATAAACCTTCTGTGCCTTTCATTTCCGGTGGTGTGTTTTGTAAGTGCTAAGAGCCTCTGTTCGATTTCACAAATGTTATGCTTTCTATTATCTCTCTGAAACTATTAATATGTTCTTGCATGGCCTTTCCTTCCTCAGCAGTATGTTTATTCATCAGCTTATTTGGTTGTCTTCCTTGTCATTTCTTGGGTGTCTGATGACACTTGGTTGCTCATGTCTTCTGGAAATGCTGAATATGAGTCCTAGACTTGTTGACTGAGGGCTGCTTTGGAAGGTGAAGCTGGGCTGTTAGACTATGTGGTTCAGATGTCACTGTCATGGGAGATTTCCTTTGTTCCCTTTGGGCTGCCTTTTCTGTTGTTTAGGGTTCCCAAGTCTATGCAAATTTTTAGTTGATCGGCTCGTGTTCTGTATAGTTCATTCCATTGTGCCTCGTGTCCTAGAAACATCTCCAGAAAGCGAAACTCCCGCTGGGTGAGAGGGTAGGTGTGGCAGCCATCCAGCTAGAGGCAGAGAGGGACTGGGTCTTCACATGCTCTTAAAATAGCCCTTCCCTCAGCTCTGTTTTTAGCTCCACCTTCACACACATGTTCAGAAGCTGCCAAATTCTTAGACATTTGCCATCTTTCCCAAGGTAACTAAGTTGTTTCTCAGTATTTCTCTTTATGCATAAACATTAAATAGCCACATCTCTTGACTTTCTAACTTGCAAAATAATTTTTTTGTTTTTCCCTTTTCCTCTAAGGGTTTAAGCCGTTCTTAAACAAACAAAAAAAATCCACTCCAGTGGGTTGTAAGGAGGAAGTAAAATCTGTCATTTTCTGGATGAAAAGTCTGTCTCTCCACTTTATAAAAATATTTAATCTTTAAATACCTAGTCCTACCCTGAGATTAGGATATACTTATTTGTTGATTTAATTTTTGTTTTAATCTTGTTAGATTATCCCACTTCCTGAATGTGAACCATGTCAAGTTGAAAAAAAGATGACATACTACATAATTTTTTTCATGTAACTTTCTTCAATTTCCAGTAGTTTATTCATGGAAGAACATTAGGCCTCAGTTTGGGTGGTTCTACCGTTTTTTTCTTGGCTCAGAATTCTTTATTTGTAAAATTAGGACTGCTGTACATTTGGTGTGTTTGTGTCAAAGCATGTAACCCACTGTAGTGGATAGTCTTCACCACAAGTGCAGCTGGGTTTGGGGTGACCTTGGACACACAGCCTGGTGAGTGTATCAGGACGTTTCTAGGAAGATCCACGCTGAGTGTGAATGACACACCTCATGGGCTAGAGTCCTGATGAAAGGAGGAAAAGTAGAAAGCATTGATTTCCCTTTGCTCCTAACTGCAGATGAAACGCGACCACACACCACATTCTCCATTCTTTGGGTGTTTTGTACAATAGCGACAAAGGAATGCACCCACATTTCCTGACCAGCAAGCCTCCACTGAGGGTCTGTTGAGTGTTCTTCTTAGCACCATAACCAACAGCCCTAACACTGACACCACCCAGAACAGCTAAAGAAAATCTGCTCTTGTTCCTAGCAGAATATTTTATTCTTTTTCTTTAGGTATTCTGAAATTTATCTCATTTAATTGGCTTTAAGGATTTCAAAATGTTATCAAGCAATATAAAATAAAGTGAATCTAAATCATTTTTTTCACTATTTACTATCAAGGAGATAAAAGAATTCTATAAACTTACCTGAATTTTGCTAACATATTTCCATTTTAGAAAAAATAAACCCAACTATTTGAATATAATTGTAATAAAGGTTGGAAAGACTGAACTTTTTTCTAGGGGCTTCATTGTAAATAAATATGGAAATGTCAATGTTTCTCGCAACCCCATTATTTTTAATTTTTCCTTTTATTTATAATATAATTGCATAATTTCCTGTTTCTATTTTCTCCTTTTAAGCCTTCCCATGTGCTCCTCCTTGCTCTCTATTTTAAATCCATCCATACATATATGTATATACATATATATTCTTAGACTCATAAACAAATCCTTCTCAGTCTGTCTGATGTTGCTTGTATGTATGTTTTCAGGGCTGACCTTTTATCCTGTATAACCACCTGAGGAGCTCCTCCCATGGAAAGACTCTGCTCCTGCTCTCTGCATTCATCAGTTGCTCAGAGAGCATGGCAGAAAAATGGGGGAAAGAGAGTAGGAGCCAGAGGATCAGGGAATTTGCTGTGAGAGAGACTGTGTCTCCGAGGAATGGTGGACAGGAGCCCCAGAACTCCTTTCCTCACGTGGCTTGTAGTGGTCTTCCTTTCTCCCCTGCTTCAACCCAGAGGCTCACGCTTCCCCACTAGACCTCTCACTAAGCCTTCACGTGATTCACCTACACCCTGATCTCTTTTCACCTTGAGTCTTTTGTTGTAAAGCAGAGTTCAGGTTGAGGAAGTGTTCCACTTTCTTTCCTGCTATCACCACGTGGAAGTTCATTGGTTTACAGTGTAATATTCAAGAATTTCTTCGTTTGACCTTCTTTGCCTTCCTGATGTCCTCTTACGTTACCCCTTCACCTGTTCTCTAAGCCCTGCACAGCTTCTGACTTCTGAGTATGTAGCGTAGCAGAATCCAGGTCTCTCTGTCTCTGGTGACTTAAAGACTGAAACCAACTTTCTGCCCAGACTCCTGGCAAAGCCAAGTGCCTATAATGTGTTCATCATGCTAACTTTAGGCTACTCCGTAACTGCTTACCTGGTTACTGACCTGGTTAGTGTCAGTAGTTTGGAGACAGTCATTTTAAAATGTATTTTATTTTTATTATTCTAAGTGTTTAACAGCTAATAACTATTTAATATGAATATCTATATTGATATATAAATATTTTATATTTAAAATAAATATAAAATCGTGATTTTTATATTGTTTGCAATTTTTAAATATTTTTGAAAGTGAAGATTATCCTGATGTTTTGTAGCTAAAACTGAGAATAATCTAATATTTTAATACTGAATAACTTTCGCAGCCTTCAGTCTGGAAACCTGCAGAATTATGATTGCCATGTTGGATGTATCCTTGAAAAAAGATAGAAAATATCTTTATATTATAAATATAGAGTTATTGCTTTCTTAACATTAAGTCAGTTATTTTAGATCTAACTGTATTTTGTAAGATCCTGCCTAAAGTCTACATAATTACATTTTCACACAGCAATCTATTCGTAGACTGGATCCTGCTAGCTAACTACACGAGAATATGTCCTTTTTAGTTAGTGATTTGGGGTGTAGGATCAGATAAATTCTCTCAGCTACCAAAACTTGTAACATGAGGGCCTGCTTGTTGGGGTTTCTGTCCCGCCTGGTTCCCACAGCCGTTACGCCCCAAAGAAATCACACAGAGAGGTCTATATTAATGATAAATTGATTGGCCCATTAGTTCAGGCTTCATATTAGCTCTTAT
This sequence comes from Ondatra zibethicus, assembly GCA_004026605.1. Lineage (NCBI taxonomy): Eukaryota > Metazoa > Chordata > Mammalia > Rodentia > Cricetidae > Ondatra > Ondatra zibethicus. Next base: position 99,332 of record PVIU01003166.1, on the reverse strand, counting down.
AACTTATATTAACCCATTATTCTTATCTATGTTAGCCACATGGTTCAGTACCTTTTTCAGCAGGGCAGGTCACATCCTGCTTCTTTGGTGGTCTGGGCAGGAGTGGGGAAAGAGCTTCCTTCTTCCCAGAATACTCCTGTTCTTCTGGCCCCACAGAATACAGACAATTCTCCCGCACCAAAACTTATTTTTGTTAATAAAACTGTTAGAGAGATTATACAGGAAAAATGGGGTTCAGTGAATTCAAGGAGCTTTGGGCAGCACTGAATGCCTGGAAGCAGAACTTCATGACTGTGGATCAAGACCAAAGTGGCACCGTAGAACATCATGAGCTGAGCCAAGCCATCACTTTTATGGGTGAGTCTATTAGCATCCTTTAGAATCCAGGAAAATCATCTTTGCTCATTGATCAAGTTATGAATTTTTTATATTTATAAAAGACGTGTTTATTTTATTTTATGAGCCTGAGTGTTTGTAAGTATGTATGTGTACCATGTTTGTGCCTGTTGCTCTAGGAACCCCGAAGAGGGTGTCAGATTCCCTGGAACTGGAGTTGCAGAAGGTTGTGAGCTACCATATGCATACTAGTAACTGAAACTAGTTCCTCTTGCAAGAGCAGAAAGTGTTCTTAACCACTGAGTGATCGTTTCAGTTTACAAACTGTGAATCTGAGTTGTATAATTTACTAAGTTTTCTGTTAGTGTATTTCTCAATTTAGGCTTACAGTTGTAGGTAAATTCTGATCCAAGACACTAATACAATCATTATTGTTGTTATTTCTTCACTTTGTTGTCGTATTGAAGATTGAACCTTAGTCATAGTGTTCTGAGCCCTATCTCCAGTCCGTAAATTTGACTGAGGCTTCTTCCTAAGGCAATCTTTCATTCATTCTTAATTCCTTGCGTATAATTATCATCCCTCATGTTAGCATCCACCACTTGCATTCCATTCTTTTGTAACTTGGTGGACTCTTTAATTATTCATGAAAGGCTTATCTCAGTCAACCACACATGTCTATATTGGAGTCTAGCTTTTCAAACGAAAGAATAATTTGTTTCGTTTTCCTTCTTTGTTCTCACACAATTTAGAACATACAAGATAGGTATGGAAAAACTTCAAAGTGGGAAGATTGCATTTCAGATTAGTTTAAAAGGTGTAACTATTTTTATTGTATTTCTTATAGGCTAAGGGTCTTAGTTCACTTGCAAAGAGTGGTAATATATATACGATGATGCTTAATTTGCTAACAGGTAATGCAGTGGTATTTTCCTTTCTTTTATCCCTCCCCCCCTCTGTCTCTCTGTGTCTGACTTTCTCTGTCTATCTCTTTATTTTTCAGACAGATTCTCACTCTGCTCTCTCTATAACTCAGCCTGATCTGGAACTCACTGTGTAGCCCAGCGCTGCCTCTAATTTACTGAGATCCTTCTGCCTCTATCTCCTGAGTTGTAAACGCAGGCCATACTTTATGAAGTTTTGCCTAACTTTAAGTAGTTTTCTTAATTTTCTTATCTTATAATTTTGTGTAGGTTATTTATAAACAAAATGTATATACATAAAAATTACCTGTTTGGAAATTAAAATGTAAGCTCCAGGCACATGGGCTTAAATTATATGCCAAAGAGCTCAAACGAGTGAAGTTTTTAAAGTTAGTTATATAAATAGGCATTTTGTTTTCATACCTAAGGAAAATCCTGGCTATATAAACATGTTTAAATCCATTTACATAATTATTATTATGTAAATCCATAATAATAATTGATTGAACGCGACCTTTAATAGAATAATTTTAAAAAAATTAGTTCAGTATATTTTTTTCCCAAAAAGTAAAAAGGTTCAAAGGGGTCAAGCAAGCATCCAAGTGTAAGAAAAGATTATTCTGCAAAAGCACCTAGTACCAAACTAGATGGCCTGAATTTGGTTCTCAGGGCCCATGTGGTGGAAGGAGAGAGTTGACTCCTGCCAAGTTGCCTTCTGACCTATGAACAATTGCTGTGTTGTGTGTACTCCCTCAAACTGTAATCAAAGGTTTAAGTTCTTTCGGACCGTTCAAACTTAACACCTTCAAATATCTTTAGATTCATTCAAGTTATGGGGATTATATTCATACCACATCCAGATCATAACTCACTAGAAGGATGCCTAAATTCACTCACATGGTTGGCTAGCTTGTGTGTTTTGCTATGACTGTTACTTTAAGTATGTTTTCTGGGGGATATGTATATATATGTGTATATCTACATATATGTGTATGATGTGTGTACATACAATTATATGATCTCGCATATGTATCTTGCATATATGAAATCATATATTACTTTATATATATGATTTATTTTGTTTTGTAGTGGTGGGAATACAACCTAAGGAAGTGCCCTGGCCCCTAGCCCTATGGGTTATATTTTACAGTAACTACAGATGGAGTTTTTCCTTCTGGTACTGATTTTTATCTTTAGCTAAATTAGTATCTTTGGATTTTCAAGACAGGGTTTCTCTGTGTAGCCCTGACTATCCCAGAACTCATTCTGTAGACCAGGCTGGCCTCAAACTCCAAACTCAGAGATCTGCCTGCCTCTGCCTCCTAAAGGAGTGTGCCACCATTGCCTGGCATAAAAATAAATATATTTTAAATGCCAGAGGAGATAATTGTTTTCTTTCTCTAGAATTGATTGTGTAACAAAATTAGAATTGTGTCAGCTCTGTACCACTTGGTGGAATTATTAACAAATCTCCTGTCTTAGCATTTTTTAATATTAATTTAATGTGTTTTAAAAATCTGCTTTTGAGGGCTTTGGTTCAGAGGTCGAGTTCTTGCCTCTTTCCCATGTGTAAGCACTTGTCGTCAATCCTCAGTCCTGCCAAAATTAAATAGGATATATTTTGTGTAGAAAGAATTTTGAAAGTTATTTCTATTTCATGACTTTATTACTAGGTGTGTTTTGGATATTTCATGGTATTTAACTTTGAAGTTTTTCATGTGTCCATCTTCTTTTTTAGGTTATAGGTTGAGTCCCCAGACACTAGCTGCTATTGTTAAGCGCTACAGCAAGAACGGCAGAATTTTCTTTGATGACTATGTAGCCTGCTGTGTGAAACTTCGTGCCCTGACAGGTATTCAGCATTTAAAAGCGGATTCCATTTATGTGGCCATTTTTCTTGAATAGTGTCTTTGTTTCTTATAGCAAATTATGTGTTTTCTCTTCTTTACTCACTGTGATATCTAAATAGTCTTAAGGATTTAAAATATGAATATAAGTAAAGAAACGTTGGAATCGCTGAGTTTTAGAAGATTTATATATTTAAGTTTCTTAGAATGTTGAGATACTTAAGATATGAGCAGTCCTAGGAGATGTTTGGCACTGGGAATTAATGGGTTTTCAATTATAATCCTAAAACATCCTTTTTGTGTGTAAAGATTTCTTTAGGCGAAGAGATCACTTGCAACAAGGGATTGTGAACTTCATGTATGAGGATGTAAGTATTCTGACTACACTGTAGCATTTGTACTTTGTTGTTAGTTATTGAAAAAACATTAAGTGATGGGACAAGCAAGGTAGCTTAGCATGTAGAGTTTGTCACCTCTCTGATAGCCTGAGTTCTAGTCCCGGGACCCATGTGGTGGAAAGAGAAAACATTCTCGTAAAAGCTGTCCTCTGAGTTCCACATATGCTTCATGACACGAGGTCATGAACATGTATGCGAGTGTTAATTGATAAATATATAGATGCAATAAAATGTTGAAAATCAGTAATTGATCCAGAGCACATACCCTGAAAATAATACCTTGGGTAGCTATGTCGTTTTCCACCATTTCTCACTAATGCAAATGTAAGGTTATTGTTGCTAAACTGTAAAATCGCATGTTTGGAGTTTATTTTTCCAATATTTTAATGGTAAGCACTAACATTATTTTCATGAAGAGTTGTTAACTTGTAGTTATCTTTAGAGAGAGAGAGAGAGAGAATATTTTCAGTGACAAAATATGAAGCTGCTACTTTTTCAATTCAAACACTCTCCATGAAGCCATTTACAGTTGTTCCTAAATTGAAGCTACTGGTTTTCATGTGTGCTTCAGTGCTTTAGAAGTTTTGTTTGGGATTTGTTATATTTCTTAATGGAAGGTATGTGGTAGACAATACTTCATTGATATATATGTGTTTGAATTATAAGTCTTAAACAGTTTCATTTTCTTATAGTAAACATTCTCATGGAATATAGTTCATTTAAAACAAAAACCATTTGTTGTTGCCTTATGATAATGCCCCTCGTGTCTTAGTTTCTGCAGGGCACTATGACCATTTGACAGCGTAGCATTGAAAAGGTGAATACTGAAGAATCCCTTCTGCTTCACTGAAACAGACTGGACTACCTAAAACTAGAAGTTTGATGAACTTTTTTGAATCCCTTCCTGTTAAAGCTCCGCCCCCTTCCTATTAATTTACCTTAAAGCACAGTTCAATGCAATAACGTTTTTATTTGGGATTTTTTTTTTTGGAAAAGTTACGGTGTTGCAGATATATGCACACTCTCTTGAAATGTTGCTAATGATATGTAGTTGATTGATATCAGCGCATCTGAGCCTTTGTTTTTAGCAATAATAGTGTATAGAAATGTAGTTACGTGACAGATTGTCTACGAAGCCAAGTAACAAAAGTCTAGATAAAACTTAATCATGTTATCTAAAGGCTACAATTTGTACTTCTGATTTTGTTCATGTCTGTGGCTGTTTCTGGGAGTAAGTCTGTTAGAGGGGACATCTGCGCATTTGCTGGCTTTGGCTTTGATTACCCCACCAGAGAACATAACCTCATGTTCTTGGCCTATGAATAAGAAAACTCTAGCTCCTAAAACTATCTGAATTTGAGTCTGTCAGCCTACGGTTGTAGGAATTGTTTTATCTTTTTTATTTCATTGTTTATTTTTCTACAAAATAATTTATTGTCTTCCTATTTTCTTTTCTTTGTTTTTTAATGTCTTTGTTTCTGCTTAGCTTTGTTTTGTGAGACAGGATCTTTCTACATGGTCCAGTAGGACACAAACTCATCATCCTCCTGTCTTGCCTACTTTGTGTATGGAGGTTCAAGGCGTGCACACCAGTGCCTGCCTTAAAGTTTTAAAATGAAGATATCTTTTTCTTTTCTTAGCGATGGCATAGATAACCTAAAATGTCCTCTTTCTCAAAACCAACCAGTTGTGGAGAATGACACATTTTAGTGAAGCGTCGGCATTTGTTCTTGTTTCTTCTTTAAACCCAGGTGCTGACCCTAGATGATGGCGACAGTTTATAAAATGAGAAAAAATTCATGGGATCCGCTACTGTTCAGAATTCTATATTGGATTGATGGCATGAATGCGTGTTAGTGTGTGTGCACGTGTGAGTGTGTGCGTGCGTGTGTGTGCGTGTGTGTGGGGGGGTATGTACCAAGAAGTGTTTTGATTTTTTTTTTTCCTTTGTGGACCCTGTTAGCTGCATTTCTGGTGAAATTTTCTATAGAGATTTCGAGTAGTCATCAAGTTCTTTGCACTAAGTTCTCTGGTATAAGATGTCAGAGTTAATTTCATTTCTAATGTGGAAGACACCTGTCTTTATTAATGAAGATTTGATAGATCACTGAATTGCCATATATTTTAACTGAATATATATCTAGCTGAATAAAAATGCAAATAGATATAATTTTAGTTTAATTGATGACCAAATTAAATATTTTTAAAGAAAACACCATGCTTTTTAACAGGCAAATCTCCTTTATAATTACAGAAAAATGTAAAAATGCTTTTACTTGAAAAGATCTGGGTAAAGAAGTGATGCCTAATCATTTTGACACTGGTTCTCTATAGTTTGCTATCAAATTCATTTGGTCAGTTTTATAAAAATTGACTGAAGAATATGCCACACAAACCATCCTCTGACAGTGTTTAATGGCCACATATTTGATAACCTGAAAGAATATTAGCCAAACCATTGAATATACAGAATCTGAAGCCATTGTAGGAAAATGAAGCCACAGTATGATGTTATAAATTATTGAAGAGTGAACACTCGTGATGTATAAGTGCTTTTATTTATACAGTAAACATGTTTCCATGTCATTTTGAGAATTTTTAATAAACATTCAAATAGCTTGCTGTAAAGTTTTGTATCATACAAAATTTGTTACATATATACTGTTAGGAGATGCGTCAGTTCAAACAACAGTGCGTTAATTCAGCTGTTATCTAAAAGATTGCCAAATGATTAGATGTCAGGTATTGCACTTCTAGTTTGAGTGGCAGTTTACATATTTTAAATTACATCCAGGGAAAATCAATGCTGTGGGAGTCTTGATTTGGTCCACTGAAAATGTCTTTTAAGGACTGTGCTCATTAACCTATTTTAGGCATGCACTCAGAAAAAGGAAAGTAACAAAGACATATTCAAGTTATATATTTATTTTCAGAAAAGGCATTTACCCTGGAAGAAAGTAGAATTTATCAAGGTAGTTTAAACTCTGTGCAATTAAAAAAATAACAAAATTAATTTGTGATTATTTCTTTAATTAAAATATACACATCAAGTTCACTTGTAATCTTATGATATTACTAATTGAACAAGCAAAATAAATACTACTTATGAGAAATGTGCTTTTTTAAAATGTCCTTTTATCTTTGACAGATTAAAATGGATATGTTTTGTCCTGTTTCATGAACAGCTTTCTGTAAATTTGATAGGGGTATGTTTTTAATAATCTGTAAATTGAACCCATTGCTCAGAATTCCAGACTACTTTTGGTTATCACATCCTCCGGTTAAAACTATAAAACTCAACCGTGGCTCTTTTATTACTTTGGTACTTGCTTGAAAATATCTCTTTTGTTTGTTTTAATGCAATCATTTATGTAGTGAGTTAAGCTTCCTCAAATAAATGCCTAAGGCTAAGGTGTCATCTAAACTATGTCTGGAGAGTATGTATACTGCTGGGGATACAGTGCAGATGTTTAGAATGTCTGCGAGGTGGAGAATGCAGACAGCATTTTAAATGAATACCATTCTCATTTCTCATTTAGAACAAGATCAAGACATCTCTCCATGTATTAGATTAAAATTTCCTTGTAATTTAGAACACTGAGAAGAAAATTGCTAGCAAAACACTTGGAGAACTCGGGGACCCCTTCTGACTCGAGACTGGTCTGTCCTTTGGATGCTAGGAAACCTGTGCTCTGAATCCTTCTTGTCATGTCCCCTTCTTCTTAATTTTAAACAAATTTTCCTTCTTACAAAGGAAAGAACATATGTTCTTATCACTCCTTTAATCCAAGAAGCTTCATTACACATAGCGCAGTATATTAAAACCCAGGCTCGCTTCTGTCAGTCTGAACATATAGTAAGTAGACATACAGAGTGCTTCTACCTGCCTACCATGCACCAAAATTAGAAAATGGACAGGGTTTTTGCCCATGTGTTGCTCTTGTTGTCAGGTGAGCCCCTTCATTAACATCAAGGAGTTACAGAGCTTCATTGAATAGCTATATGGAGAGATGTGTGAGCCAGGGATGGTGAATTTCCAATCCTGACATATTGGGGGTTGGAGTTTAACCTTTTCTCTAAGCATAAACATCTAAATATATAGACACATGCATATAGCCATTTCAATTTAATTGTCTGTATTGCTTATTTAGTTACCTTATTTTTCTATGATTATTGAAATTGCAAAAGGTAACCTGAACAGTGAGGATGTCACTGTTCTAGAAATACACTAATTAAAGACTCTTGTTATTTTGTAAATTATAGGCCATTTAAAGTTGACTTTAGGATTTACTGGACTTTTTATGCATATTTAATTTCTCACAGTTGTGTAAATGCAGGACCCTCAAATATGTTGTAGGATAGGAGATAATTATACAGTGGGATGTTTCCAGGTATTTTGCCTTCTGTACTTTGACTCTGATTTCACAATCAGTTTCTCTTACAGAGGGCAATGTAGTATTTCCTGCTTTCTTTAATAAGTTTGGTTTTACTTTTAATACATGGAGACATATGCTCTTGACTTTTTACATCTTAAAAATGAAGCATGAAGAATCTATGCTACTACACAGACAATGCTACCCTTAGCGCATGCTGTGTCAGAGCCAACAAATTTTTGTTTAGAAGTGTTTTTGAGGATTGTATGAATTTTCTTAACTGACACAAAAGCAACTAGGGGAGAAATTAAACCCATATGAAACTTAAGCAAGAAGAAATCATAGCTACATATTTTTATTCTTGAATGAAAAGATGAGCCAAGCTTTCATTACAAATGAGCTATTTTGAATGCATATTAAAGGCCATTTATTCTTCAGAAAATTTTAGTGAACATTAAACATGTCAGTCATTTACTACTATAGTTCTGATGGGGCAATAAGTAAAATGTTTTTGAGTTCTTTACATTCAGATTTAATGCTTTCACCACTCAGCCCAGCTTGCTGTTGGTCTACTGGACCTTGGTAAAACTGTAGCACTGTTACAGTGATGTGAATTTCGAATTGATCAGCACCACCATGCCTATATCTAGTACCTAATAAAATGTTGGAATTTGTTGGCTTCACTATTAAAAGTACACTAGCTAGCTAATAAGGTTTACTTTCTTTTCCCCCAAAATAAATTCTTTTACAAATTCTTGAATTTTTCATGTATAAATAGATCAGAAATTATGTTTCATTCTTGAATTAGGTATATATATATATACTATATTTTCAATACAACTTGTATACTTCTTTCAGCTACCAAAATGTTGCAACCATTTTTACAGGAAATTTACATTTTTCTTCTGTACAGTTATTTGTAGAAGGTTATTGCAAAACTAACTGTGCAAATAGATTACACTGTCAACACCACATACCAATCTTTGAAGAAAATATTGGCTAAAAAATAAATATTTCTGCACAGAATATTTCAAAAGCATTATGATTCCATGCTACATTATGTGCATAAAGACTATGAAGTAGTATGTGTTTTGGTTGATGGTTTCGTTTTGTTTAAAGCATTCCCAAGTTCTATGTAACAGGATGTGAGTGAGCTTCCTTAGATCAGATCACGTTTTCAAGTGATCACACGCATTCTTTTCTGAAGTACGTTATTCATTGACTGGCAAGCCTTCTGGGATAATATATTTTCTCATCAGCATTATAAGCTGAACATTTCAGCTATAAAGAGGTCTTGGGCCTTTCATTAAAATCTGTAGGCGCCTAGGTGTAAAGTAGGGATTTCTTGATATTTTTTATTGTGTTTTTGTACCACTTGGGAGAAGGGTGCCATGACATTTCGTTGCTGTCATAACTCTATGAGGAGAATGTCACAACTCTATCTATCCTTCAAGTTTCTTTCTAGTTAGGGATAAGGAATGTGGTGTAGACTATGCTTATGCACCCGCAAACAATGCAAATCAAAATGAAAACTAATACAGTTAAAATGCTCACAGTTGTGGTTATTCACATGTGGATGTTTTGAAACTGTGTCATAATATACCAGAAGCAGCCCAGAGAATGTGAGTTAAGCATAGAACGCTTTGAAATTACAGGTGTCCCCAGTTATTTTACAACTTTCAAAACACGTTGACCAGTGGGAGGCCCAGATGACATGAGTACAGTTTAGGAATTAATCTAAGTCTTGATATTAATTTTAAAAGAATAGCCATGTTCACATTTCCACGTCACACAATAAAAATATTTAATTGGGAGCACTATATCACAGTTGTTTTTGCTGTTTTTGTTTACAAGTTTGATCATGGCTGGTAAGGCAATGGACTGGGTCAACTGGGTGTATAGTTTTGAATACATTCCATTTCTGTGATTTTTTTATTCTCATTTATAGCTATAACATGGTAGTTTAAAATAACTTTCAGTTAGTCATCTCTCAACTTCCATGTAATAGTCAACAAAATAATCTCTGTGGTAGTTTCTTTTCATGCTGTTAAATGTCAGTCTGTGTGTCCTATGAATTTTGTTTTTCTATACTGAGCTTTAAAACAAAGCGTATTTTACAACAAGAGAATATAATGACATCCTAGGCATGGGTGGACCTTGCTTAGTCATGATACCGAATATTTTGTAAAGCATTGAAAATATATGCCTTTAGTTTTTAAAAGGCTAACACCAGCTTAAGAAGAAACAGAAGCGCGCAGCTCTAAATGAGAACATTTGGGGTATCAGGGAGAGAAGGGGCAACTATGTAAAACCAAGAAAACATCTGCATTGTGGGTGTGTCTACAGGTGTTGGGAGCTAAGGCAGAAGAGGTGGCACCTCCAATACTTTTTCCTTTTAGCAACCTCATCGTTGACAGGGGCATGGAAACCACTTTGGGGGTTTGTTGCATACTGAGTGTCAGTGTGGAGAGTCGGGTGGAGGCGAGACTGACAATCATTGCCGTGCCACTACCTGAACACCACTATGTGGTGCCGTGCAAACCACAGGATGAATTTGCATCTTTACACAGTGCCTGGTTTCTGCACACCTCTATATGTACATTTCAGAGAGATAGTTCAAAAGTCACTTGTATTTACATGGTTTTGGATACTGAGGGTCACTTTGGGCTTTTCCTCAACCATAAATGGGATAGGTAGGATTTGATTTCAGCATTACCATGCCGAGCCTTTTGGCCGTTTCCAGCATTCCACAAGAGAACTCAGAATGCCTGTGTGCAACGAGGGAAAGGAGCTGGGTGCTTAACGTCCATTACCCTGGGAAGGTCTAGTTTTTGTAAAAACAGCAATTGTGTTTACTTTCAAATTGGACTGTATTTTGTAAAGAGTTTAAAATACCCATGTGGGAACACTGACGTCCAAGGAGACACTGCACAGTGCACTAGCCTTTATAGAATACCCTCCAGTAGTGTTGAATTGGACAGGTCGCCTTGCAGAATCTGATATTAATTCAGAGCAATTATTATTTTTGAGCATGGGAATCATATTCTCACTGCCGTTATTTTCAGTATTCTTCCTTTAAAGCTGTAGCGCTAATAGCACAAAGTTAAGGGAAGATTGTAGCTACAGTTACGTTTTTCAGAATCAAAAGCTTTAGTCATGGAAACAGCGATCCAGTTACTTAGCATTTGTTCAAAAGAAAACAATTTTTCTTACTTGTTTTTAATGTCGTGTTTCTTGTGGCGGCACGGGCATTTTAGGATTCTCTTTTAAGCACCTACTTTGTGCCAGGCACTTTTCTTTATTCGATTTTGTTCCTCAAACTTTTGTGAGGCCGCAACTATCATCTCATTTTTTAAGATTCAGGAGAAAACTCAGAGAGGGAGATTTCACTCAGGGCCACACAGCGAGTGAATGGAAGAAGAGCTGCTAGGGTCGAGTTGTCCTGACGACAGGGTGTATTTTGCAGACCTCTGTGTTTCAGTGCACACACAGACCATGCTAAGGAGAGCTCATTGGAGGACCAGTGCTGGGTCCCAGCCTTCACTTTTTTTTTTTTTTAATGGGATCTGGGGTGAGACCCAGGAGTTTTCATTTCCACGTTCTGAGGTGGTGTGAGCGCTGCCATCTTAGTACAACAGCTTGTGTACACCTCACAGCAAGCTGTCTTCCCAGGGCCTCTTTGAATGCACAGTATTGACATGTTTATGTTACTACAAAACTGGAATTAAAAATGAAATAGCTACTCAATTTTTTTTTGATCTAAATGTTTTAAACATTGAATGACAAGCCCATTAACACATTGAGAACTTGTTTTCTGGTTTTGTTTTTAATCCATGAATCAACAATATAGAGTCCTTAATATTAAATTATAGCCAGTTGCAGTTCATTTCTAGCTGATTAATCTATTGAATTGCTTTTTTCCTGACTAAAAAACATGTTATTTATTTTAGTTACTCTTTTATATAGACTGAGGATGTGATACATTTCATCCTTACCTATAATGTGTAAATTGTGATTTGAAAATGACATTTGGATATAAATGTTTTTCTCCTGGGTATTTTGGAGCCACACAGCCTTGAGCTCTAATACGCACATATTAAACCTGATTCCTAGTGTCACTATACCTGACTAGAAGAGTAGAAAGCTTAATTCTGATGACCAGTCCATTATAATGGACTTGAAATTTACGTTGTCTCAAATTGGCCCCCTGCTTTCCCTGTTTGTTGAATTAGTGACTATTATATTAAGAGAGATCACTTCAGTCTTTTTTATTCCTGGTTTTCTCATCAACTAATTAAAGTAGGGGACTCCCCTCTGGGATAAAATGATGAGTCTTAGAGGCAATTCTCTGTCCAGCAATTAATAGCAGCAGGAGAACATCTCAGCCAAATAAACGTTAAGACAGCATTTTTTTTTTAAGGGCATGGGACTGATGATAATTTTAGGTTAAAGGCAAAGGTGTTATGTCAGTGCTTCTAATTCTTTGCAAGGAAATTTGGGCTGCTTTTTGGCTGGTGCAGCACTTAGACCTGGTCTTAGGCAGGACCCCAAGTTGGAGGTGGCAGATTGCATTTACTGTAGGTGCTAGGTAGGGGTTATTTTTCATCTGGGACAAGGGAATGCATATTGTACATCAGGATGATTGCTTTTGTTATCCATAAGTCAGTTCAACTGTTCATCTGACATTTACGACTACATGTATGTTTATGTTGCTTGGGAACCTTTAAAATTAATATTCTGTGGAAAAAAACTGGTTCCTTTATAGTCCTACACAATCCTCTGAGACTTACAATTTAAATAGCAAACAGTTATTCTATGTGGAGGAATTAAGAAGGGAAGGGGTTTGGATTGTACTAGAATTTAAGCCAGCTGGATACTTGTGTACCACCCCTTGTCTTTCTTTTCCTGCATGCCCAGCTTTTATAGAGAGGTATAAATGGAGGCTTCAAATAGGCCGAATCGCATGCATACCATGCCAAGTGTTGCAGCTGAAGCATTCGCTAATCAGATCAAACAATCAGATCTCAGTTCCTCACCTGCCAAATCCTCTCTCCTTACAAATGAGCAATCTCTAGTGAATGTATTCGGGATGGCCATGGAGCTTAGGCAGAATAGTCCTTAGGGAATATGTTGCAGCTGCAGAAATGTGCCCCAATATGGAAATAAGATCCCTAAATCCACATCTAGATTGTTCCCTACTCTCTCTCTCTCTCTCCTGTGTGGGGCACCTTGTTCGAATGTTTGCTGAATGAGTGAATGAAAGGGGCCTGGAATCTACATTTCTATCTGTCCCATAGCATATGATTTGGGAAGCCCATTCTAATTATTATACTTTCGTTGACTTGACTGGTCTTTTGTCCTAAGTACACAATCACTTATGATTACTTTTCTTAAATTGAGAATAAGAGTGAGCCCTATATACAGGTTTACTCCTACTCAGATCAGATTGGTAAATTCTATCACTGCTTAAAATTATATAGAGCACAACTTACGGTCACTCTCATCACGTTTTAAATAGAGGAATAGTGTTATACACATTTAATAAATTGCTTGCATTTTAAGTGGATTAATGATTAGTGTCAAAGATGAAGGAAAATTCAACCATTTAATAACGTGCAGATAAACTACTATTTAAAGCTCTGTGGGAATATAAGAATTAGTAGAAAAACTAAGAGGCCCCCAACAAATTTCTAGGTGTTTGTTTAGGAGAAAGGAACGCTAAGGGTTAGTCTCTAATAATTTTAAAATTATAATTGAGTTTAAAATAAAATTTAACTAGAGTTTGACCCATCATTAATTGTAAATTGTATTTTTTCCTGTGTTGATTTTACAATCCAAATGCCATGTCCTTTTCAAAACAGTATCTAACACTCAAAGGTCTTAGAATATATTCTTCTACTATATATATCCTGTGATGGAATCAATATAGAATTAGTCCAAACTGTACGTAATGGATTTTTCACTTAATTTTCAACTTACTTAAGAAGTTTTTAAGCCGGGGTGGTGGTGACACATGCCTTTAATCCCAGCACTCGGGAGGCAGAGGTAGGCAGATCTCTGTGAGTTCGAGGCCAGCCTGATCTATAAGAGCTAGTTCCAGGACAGGCTCCAAAGCTACAGAGAAACCTTGTCTCGAAAAACTAAAAATAAATAAATAAGTAAAAACAATAAAAAAAAGTTTCTAGGTGGGCCAATGAACACTGTTTGCCACAAGAAAACAGCCCCATTCTTGAAACAACAGTTTTGCTGACAAAAATCTCTGAAATTGCACATTTAAAAAAAAATATGGGTGTCTACTATTTAATCAAATGCAAGATTGCTCTTATATAAATCTGAACAAATTGTGGATGTCCTTTTGTGTAAGAGGCATGTTAGGAGCCACCCCAACACACAAAATAATCTTCAGTTTAGGACTTCAGAAAAATGTACTATCGTAAATATTTTGGGAAGCTCGTGAATGAAGCTACGGAAGAATTTGCTAGAGAGACCATTTTATTCTCTCACTGATACTGTCCTGTAATGGTTTAGCTGAAGACAATCTGGGGAAGCTGTGTGCCTCCTCAGTCTGTCCAAACATAGGGCAGAAAGACAAAGGTCTCTGCTCTTCTCCCACTTGCCCGGCTGAAAGCAGGATAAGAGACTCCTTATGGTGAGATTGCTCACTGGCCCAGAGACTACAGCTCCCAGAAGGTTCCTGGGACAGCTTTGCTCTGTCACTTCTCCAAAATGAGTAGCTCTTGCTGAAGGTCTTCTAAACCTGGGCCATGAAACTAGGGTCTGAGTTCCTGAGGAAACCTCACAGGTGTTTTCTTCCATGTGGTCTGGAGTTTATATTAATAAACTACAAATCTATTAAGAAAGAATCATATCCTTTGGTGCTTTTAGATTTAGCTCCCTTTCTGACTAATACGTATAAGTCCAACTTGGCCTCTTTTTTTATTGTCCTAGGAAATGAAGGTAAGTAACTATAAACATGTCAATAGAGAAGGAAATCCATTCTCCAAAGTGACTAACTTCCCTCTATCCCCCTTGAAATCCCGTGAGTGGAGGATCATCTGAGTTGCAATCATGAACATTTTCATTCCTCAGTTTCTTATTTGCCGGAAGGCTTTTTCATAATCAAGCACTGATTCAGTAATAGCGGTAAATAGGAGTCTCCATGCAAGAGAAACTGGAGTTTCCTAGCATGCACATGATTTCAAAAATAAAATTAAAAAATAAGGTGCCTTGAGATGCTGGCAGTTTGAACATTTGGAACCAAAAGCTCTTAATGTATATTTACATCCTAACTGCTCAACTTTACCCTACAAGCTTCAATTTAGGAAAAATATACAGTACTTTTGCATATAATGGTACCTTGTGAGCCCCTGAGTCAAGTAGAGAGGATTTAAATACAAAAAGGAAAACAGCCATTAAAAGCACTTACATTGGATGTGGAGGAAATAGTACAAAAGGATTACTTTCCTGGAAGACCAGGGTCAGAGACATGCCTATGGAGACCCAAGATCCCTACAGTGCTTAGGGAAGAGTCTGGCAGAGATGGGTGCCTGATGGGATGAAGGTAAGTTTTTCTTGGCCGCGGGTGAAGCTCTACAGACACATCGCTGTCTCGTGTTGAAGGTGAGGTCAACTTTTCTTCTGAGGCTGTGTTCAGATGCCTTCCGCTTGAGGGGGATTCTTTGGATTTGAGTTTAGATTTTTCAAGGTCTAGAAATTCAGGACACTGAGAAAGAAAAGAAAATTCACTTTCATAATTCACTCCAAAAGCTAACTAAAATTACATTTGTGTAATCCAGATGTGTTTGCTTTCCCCATTTACTGTATGTGGTTAAAGGTACTGGCCAACACCTCTCTCCTAAAACAGAGCCCTAAAATTAAGGGTCTGTTATCTCAAGTGAAGAATTTTAATTTCACCCTGAAGTCAAATTTAAAGGTTTTTTTTTTTTTAAATAAAAACTTCACTTTGAGTTGTGTATACGTGGGTTTTAGTTCAAAGTTTAAGACTGGATTAATAAATGCCTCTTGGTGACTAGCGTTATCTAGGAAGGAAAGCAACAAAAGAAATAAAACATCATTCTTGTCAGAAATCACTGCCTTAACCAACTGCAAAGAATAAAACACGTTGTGTGTATTTCCCATTCATTCAAAACCAGTAAGAGCTGAATTAACTTCCACATTTTGGAAAGAGTGTCATTATTTTCCTTTTGACACACTGACTTCTGTTATCATGTCTCATTTCCTAGAAAATTTTACATTGTTTCCACACAGAAATGTACACAAGACAGTCTATACATTCTTATCGAAATAGTCTTTCTTAGGCTCAATTGCCCATGATGCTTAAATAACTGAGAGAGGCACTATTAGACGATTAGAGTCATGGTAAAGGATATGTCACATGTCTTGTCTTACCGTGTATATTGTCATTCAAGTGATAAGAACTTAGAGATACCTGGTGGCAATTGGGGCACAAATGTGTTTGCCACGTCTATGTCTGGCTGCATTTGAACCTCAGATCTAGCCCAGTTAACTTCCCGCTCTTTTCTTCTCCAAGACCTACCTACCCTGCCTTGTGGCACTGTAGCAAGTTACAGGGTTTTCTCTGACATGCTTTTTTTTAAAAAAAAAATATTAATTTGCCAAGCATTATTGCTCACCATTAAAGTCTCTACAGTATGCCAGTTCATTGAGGTTGATTCTTGAGTAACAGCATCTCCTCTTAGATAACTGTCAATGTTTAGGGAAAGGTACTGTCCTAAAGCATGAAAGCATAGTTTGCACTGCTAGCAGCCATATGAAGAGTTGGGTGTTGTGCACCTGTAATGCCAGCACTGGGGAGGTAGGGACAAGAGGATCCCTGGGGATCACGGGCCAGCAAGTCTAGCCAAATTAGTGATGTTAGTGCATTGAGAGCTGTCCTTAGAATAACACACAATGTTGTGTATGCTTGTCTCAAAAAATAAGAGGAACTATCTAGAGAGAAACCTGATGCTTATCTTCTGGCGTTTACCCCCCCCTCCCCAGCAGCACACAGACACATACATATCCACGCACACACATAATTGCTACTGTTTCAATTTTTCTTTAAATCTGTTGTTTGCAACTTTTAAGTACACATAATCCAAGAACACAGGTCCAGTTTCCAGAAACCCTAAGCAGAAACAGATAAAAATGGAAATGCATGTTTCCCAGTGTGAGTCTTACTCAGGTGACTCGGGAGAGACACTCAAAGAGACACTCTTGGCTTTACTGTGTCTACACTCACTTGTGAGGAGGGGCTGAAACTCCGGTCAGTCTTAATGGATGCTCTGGGGTGACTGGTTCTCAGCAGCCGGAGGACGGGTCTCTGGTACTCCGCTCCTGCAGTTACCATGCTGTAGGCTGGAGGGACCACCGTGGTTTGCTTCTGCAGGAGCTGTAAGATGGTCTGGATGTCTGTTGTCATTTGGGATTCAAGTCTGCAAGACATGCGGGAAGGGGAAAGATAATCTTAAACAGTCATGACCTGTAAGAACATCTAAGAAAGCATTGGCACTGCCAACAAACTGAACTATGGGTGGCCCTCAACAGGAAAGACAGGAGCGGGCAGAGAGACTCTCTCCTACCAAACCCTTTCTGTAGAATGAATTACTCTGACTCAGACCATGGATTTCTTATGCCCATACTAACAGGAAAACAGGGGTTATGTACAATAAGCTTTATTTCTACAAACCTTTATTTATTTTTAAATATAAATCACAGTTAGAATATTGTGACCAATAATTATCTGATTTTGATTAGGTTTTTACTCAACTATTTGTGAACTGTTTTCGTCCCCTTCACAGAAGAACTCGGTAACTCATTTCTTTTATATTCATTTTTTTTTATTTTTAGTGCATTGGTGTTTTGCATGTATGTCTGTATGAAGGTGTCAGATCCCCTAGAATTGGAGTTATGAACAGCTCTGAGCTGCCATGTAGGTGCTGGGGATTGAACCTGGGTACTTGGGAAGAGCAACCAGTGCTCTTAACCACTGAGCCCCAGTAACACATTTCTTTACAATTACAACATCTCAGGAAAACTTCTTACAAAATTTGTGTTTTCACTATGTGCTAGCTAATCTCATGTCAACTTGACACACAAACTAGAGTCATCTGAAAGGAGGGAACCTTCGCTGAGAAATGCCTACGTAAGATTGGCCGTAGGGCATTTTCTTAATTAGTGATTGATAGGCGTGGGTCAAGCAAATTGTGGGTGGTGCCATTCCTGGGCAGATGGTCCTGGGCTTTATAAGAAAGCAGGCTGAGCAAGCTATGGGGAGCAAGCCAGTAAGCGACACTCCTCCATGGCCTCTGCATCAGCTCCTGCCTCCAGGTTTCAGCCCTGTTTGGGTTCCTGTCC
The DNA here is from genome assembly GCA_004026605.1 of Ondatra zibethicus. Taxonomy (NCBI): domain Eukaryota; kingdom Metazoa; phylum Chordata; class Mammalia; order Rodentia; family Cricetidae; genus Ondatra; species Ondatra zibethicus. The sequence goes on along the minus strand of PVIU01003166.1, from coordinate 81,078 downwards.
TGACTTCCTTTGATGATGAACTGTGATGTGGAAGCATAAAGCTGAATAAACCCTTCCCTCCCATCTTGCTATGGTCATGGTGTTTCCTCCCACGGACAGACAGTAACCCTGACTAAGACACGCTATTTTACCTTGCCTCTCTCCCCTTCAAAGCAAGTTCTATACACGAGTCATCATATTTTCTTTTTTTAATTATTTTATTTTAATGATTCGCACTGCTAAACATTAAATACCTTTCCTGTCTTTGATTCAGAGCTTTAACATTTCAGAGACAGAGCAAACTTCAAGTTTACTTGTTTCTATGACCCATCTGGCTTGCACAATGTACAAACAACCATTGCTTTCTCCAAAGCCCACCAGTAGTCAACCATTCATTTTAAAATAAATTTCAAGACAAAACCGCAAAATATAATTGGTTTGTGCCAGGCGGGTCCAAAGGAAACTCTAATTCCCCAACCTCTAAAAGGCAGTCTAAATATTCAGGAATGAGCTCAACCTGGACTACGGAGGATTTCTGGCAGTCAGATAAAAAGCTAGCATTCCTCAGCAACTTGGGGAAGCCCAGTCCCCATCTGCCAGAAGGAGTTTCCCTTACCTCTGGCAGAAGGAGCATCTAGCTTTCCATTGTTATATAACCTCTAGCACATATCACTATGTCTGCGTAGCTTCCGGCTCCCTCAGTGCCTACTCACAAGTACTTGCTTTATACCTCAAAGTCCGTGCTGACTTTCCAGCCCTTCTCTCCTCTCCCGCACCTGAAACCCCTCCAGCTGATGGACTTCCCTGCCCTCCGCTACTCGTCCTTCTCACAACCCAATGTCTCTCACTCCTCTGGCCTGCTATTTTCCTCACGCTTTCTCCATCCTCTTTCCCCTGTTCTTCTCCCCTTTCTTGCAGATAACGCTGGTCATGTCCATTCTTCTGTTCTGGACTTTTCCAGATGCCTCTGGCTGTTTTCTATCTCAAAAATAAAACAAAACTAAAACCTTTCCCTTTAACCACACCTCGGACTGTTCATGCCAACAGTTCCTTTCCTGCACCCTTCACAGACATCTGCCGCTGAAACTCTCACATACAGTTTATTCCCCTGTGTGGACGGCTTAAGATACGGGATTTCATGGGTATAAGAACAAGATTTGCACCATATGCCTTTTTAGAACGTTTTTGAGTTATCGTATTTGTGCCTATGATTTACCATTGAATTAAAAAAGAGAGAGCAGTACATCTTAGAACTATTTGCCCTATTAAATAGATGTATCTATGGAAAATAGTTTTGTTTCAAAAAATGAAAATCTGGAAAACATTAGAAAAGCAACATGTTATTTTTAATTTTAATTTTGAGATATTATTTTCCTGTATAGGGAGGTCAGGCTAGCCCTGCACTTTCTTCTCAAGTCTCTGGAGTTGGTGGAATTACAGGTGTGCCAGACAATAGGTTCTTTTTACCTCTTAATAGTAACATTAAAATCTTCTTTTGAATTATAATATATCCTTATAGATTTTCTTTCATCAGTAAATATGGCCAGAGATTGCCTTAGTATTCTTCCTACCAATAGCTTATAAAATATATCTGATTGTGTCACATAAATGCCACAGCTGCACGCTGAAAATGAAAAAACACCGTTCAACTAGCGGATGACTAAGTGCCTTATGTAATTGTGGTACAGATTCAATAGAACAGAACGATTATTTTGTTGTTATGAATCGATTCCTCATCTCAAACTTTAGGTTCAGCACAAATTATGTCTGCATCAATAATTCTTCCCCCGTTTAACTCGTTCAGAATTATTCTGTCCTGGGGCGAGACAGGGCAGAGGTCTTGTATTCTTGCTGAGGTCGTTTCAGGTTTAACTAGAATTTGATTTCCTTGATGGAGATCCCATGGAAAACTCTCCAACTCTATTTTAGGAACCCAAGGTTAGGATGTCCTAGGTAATTTAGCTTTTGTTAAACTGCCTGTTTGTGAGTAAACTGCCCCTCTAGTTAACTGTTTGTCTTAGCTTTTGCTAAACTGCTTGTTTCTGCAACCCTCCCTCCTGTAGTCAGTGAGATGCTAGGGCTTGGTTTCTGCCTTTAAAAAGCCCTGTGTTCTGGACAGTAGCGGCCACACCTAGGTCTCTCAAACACTTGGGTGTGTTTCCAGCTGGCTTGAATGAAGATTTTCAATTGGCTGTATACACTGTGTTTGAGCGTGTCATCTTTGTGGAGCTCCCTTAACAATTTCTCTTTCCCCCGAGCCCCGAATAAAATTCTAAATTCAAGCTTATTCATGAATATGTCTACAAATTTAGCCTATTAAAGATGACATCAGAGTAGTGAATGGATTGCATGATGCTCTTTGCTCTGGTTGCCAGGATACACTGTTGGAGGCTAAATGACTTATCTGTGGATATTGGAGTAAAAGCTTCACTGACAAGTCACATTGAAGATGATGATATTCCTAAGTCCTTTAAAGCCTTTGTTAAACAGCGACAGTCTTTGAAAGAAAAAAGTCTCTTTAAAATAGGTTCTATTTAAATAACGTTGATGCAGACACACTCACAGGCAGCTATATGCCTGATCGTTGCCGTCTGTGGCTGTGAGTGGGACTTCTCACATGGAAGGGGAAGTGGTTGGTGTACAGTGAGACTGGACGCCATTTGTGCTAATACTATATATGACTAGACGTTCTCTATCAACTTGACGTGGCTGTTGCAAGGAAATTTTGCCAAAGGAAGATGAGCCTAGGTCAGGAGCTGGGTTTTATCAGCATGGGAATAGCTATGAATCAACACATCTGGACTTCTTCCTGATCAACCTTCACCAAGTCTTGCTAAGTTTCGCTTCTCTTCTTCCCTGAATTCCAAAGTAGTATGTCATGAATTTTGCGTAATCCTCCTTTTTTATTTTTATGGTTTGGATCTAAATCACTATCTCCAGAAGCCTTATATGTTGAAGGATTAGTCAGGCAGGCTAATCCGTGTTGGAGAAGTGATAGGACCACAAGGGTTCCGACCTAACCACTATATTAACCCATGGGTGGATTTGTAATTTGATGGCACTCCCGGGAAGCAATGGAGACCAACTGAGTTGGGGCCAAGTTGAAGGAAGTGCATCAACAAGAGTGTGCCCATGGGGCGTGTATCTTGGTGTAGACACCTTTCTGTTATCTCTGTGTTTCCTGGGTGCCATGTTTTCCTGTCATCATGCTCTCCCTTATCACATGGCCCAGTAAGTCACAGAAGACAGGGTCTGAAACTGAGCCAATGCAAAACTTGCCTTCTTTGGAATTGCTCCTCTGGCCTGGAAAAATCAGCACAGTTCCCTTCCTTGAAGGCCCAGACTCCAAAGTCCCGCAAGCATTGTACTTTGCTGTGTCCTTTCTGAGACTTGATGTACATGACTGTCCCTCAGTCTCCTTTCCTACATTATTTTTAGCATATTTGTAAAATAATTTTAGAATTATTTTACAAAATTATTTTTTTATCTTTTGTGACTATAATATAATTACATCATTTTGTTTGCCCTTCCTCCCTCCTAGCCTTCCCATATACTTCTTTCAAATTCATGGCCTCTTTTTTTAATGATCGTTGTTACATACATATATGCATATTATATTATATATACACTTATATTCCTAAACACATAAGTACAATCTTGTATATATGTTTTCAAGACTTTCAAAAACGAATTAGGTGTTTGATATTTGGGTTGGGCCTCTCAGCAAAGGAGAGTATGGTAATGGGTGTTTGCACAATGTGCGGTATTTATTTTCATGTTATGGCTAGGATCTATTTGCTGAATTAGAAAGGAGTCTTTTGAGAATAAATAAAGCACTTTGAAAGAATAAAGGTAATTAAACCTAAGTCCAAATTTTCTCTGTTTTTAAAACACAAAATAACCCAGTTTTAGATATTTTTTGTTAGCATAGCATAAAGTTGTAGAAAAGGACACCTGCTAACAATCAGGCTTGACATTAGGTGGAAAGGAGAGGTGAGACACCATGAGGAGTGATAATTGAATGTGAGCTCATTATTGACAGAACATGTGTGAGGACCAGAGTCTGGATTCCCAGAACCCACAGGAAAAGCTGGGCAGATGTGGCTGCCATCTGTAATTCCAGCACTCAGGAGACAGAGAAGGGAGATTCTCAGGTAAACCTGGATAGCTATGGTAGCTAACTGACAGGTTCTGAGTTCAGCTGAGTTCAGCTGCGAGTGAAGAAGTAAGTTAGAAAATAATCAAGATTGACACCTAGTGTCAACTTTGGACCTCCACAATTGCACACATATGTACACAAGCATAACCCTCACATGTGCATCTCGTACATTACACATGTGCACATATGCATACCATATAAACAACAAAAAAGAAAGTGAAGGACATGGATAATCAGTTGTAACAGTAAACGAAGCAGTACTTAATGTGGTCGTGGAAGGCAAACACATTGCTTTGTGTGTTCTGCAATGGAAAGGCTGTTGCCAACACGTTTTACATTTTTTAGGTCATCTTGTTTGTGCTCCCTTAGTCTAGCAGTACTGAGCATCCCTGGCAGCCTGTTAAAATGTGGACTCTGAAACTCCCAGCCCTTCTGTCTTACAGTTGCACTTCTACAACTTACCCAGTGACCTGAGTGCACATCAAGCTTGAGAAATTCTGCTGTGGGATCAAATATTTGCAGTTTCCCCAACTATGTATATATCTAGGCACACTATATAAATATTTAAGAACACTTACGTAAACCTTTAAGCCTACATATAGCTTAATTGGCCGTTAATGCTTTTAAAAGAAAAGGTTGAAGCAAGGATTTCTCAAGGTATAGTATTTGTATTTGTTTTGGATATATTTTAGATTTAATATTTGCATTTGTGTTGGACAACCATATAAGAATTCACAGATCTGCATTTGTCAGTGGAGAGATGGCAACCAGTGCATATTCAACTCTCAAAAGAGTTCCAGGACTCTCACACTGCAGAGTAGGGTCCGATTTAGACTGACCTTTTCAATTTCGTTTTTGATATATTTTACTTTGTAGAACAATTGGGAAAAGAAGCTGATGGAGGTGGAGAGCATTGAAAGCATCACATATTGAACTTTAAAGCCCGATAAGAGGACTAATGTCATAAAACATTGGTGAAGATATGAGAAGGACTTGAACAATTAGTCAAGAAGGAGCTATTAATTATGGTAATGGCTCAAAACCTGTTCAGAAGTGCTTGCAGACACTGGGGGCAGATCAAAAGAGACTTAGTTCTGTTTTCACCAGAGGAAAATATGCAAAATATGCTAATATAAGAAAAATAAATAAATAGTATTTATTTAATACTATTATAGGTGACTAAACTCGAATGTGTTCTAGATATAAATACTTAAAAGTTTCTATTTTCAGTTCTAGAACACAATCAAAACAAATGTTTTTAGTGATCTTTATATATCTTATAAGCACTATTGGTATTTATGACTAGACAAGAAAGGAACGTAATAGTCTTGTGTCGTCTCAAAGACTGGTGCAAACCTAGGAATATGCATGAAGCAAGAGAGTAACAGTGAGACAGATAAGGTAAACATTACCTAGCTGCACACACAGACTGTTTTGTACAACATGTACAAATAGACTTTAAGTTCTGCATCTAGAAGAACTTGTATTTGTATTAGACATGTATAAATGTTTTCTTGCTTTTCTCATTAAACGACACAATACGGCAATTACAGACAGCATTTATGTTGTATTATGCTGTATTGTAATATAGAGATGATTTAAAGTATGCAGGAGGATTACGTGTGAGCTACATGCAAAGGATGTTATTTTGTAGTATACGTGCATTTGGGGACCTAAGTGATATCCTGGAACCAATCCTTTGTGGATACCAAAATAGGACTGTAAAAGAGCAATGTTGCTGATAGGTATGAAACACTTGATTCCAGGAAGGTAAAATGACTTCATCTAGACAGGCTAAAGTAGCTTAGTAAACGTAGTTAAGATTCACCAAGGCTAACCAACTCTACACCCTCTCTTGATACTGAACTAATGAAAGCACTGTTGTCTCCATCATTTACTTACTCTCTTCTCCAAGAAGAGCAACAACAACCGCTACTACCACATAGACAAAATTAATAGAATTAAGCACAGACAGTAAGGAAATTATATTAGCTACTTTCTCATGGCTGCAATCAAATACTGGACAAGAAGCAATGGGAGGAACTGGAGGTTTATGGTGGCTCAGAGTTTGAGGTACAGTCTATCATGGAAAGGAAGGTTCAGCAGCAAGCACAGCTCTCAGCTGTGACAGCAGGGAGCATGAAGCAGCTTGCTCACATCTGGGTAGACCAGGAAGCAGAGGCAGGTCAGGAAGGATGCTCACAAGCATGCCTACAGTGATTCATTTCTTCCAGCTAAACTCTACCTTGTAAAGGTTATATGGGCTCTGAAGCAGCATCACCTGCTGGGGATCAGGTGTTCAGCACATAAGCCTAGGGTTGGGGACATGGCACATCCAAATCACTCTATAAGCAAAACTTATAAATACATTGAGTAGATAAGAGTATGCAAGGAGTTTGGACAAAATATAGATAAACATATTAATTAGGTAATACCAGGGTGTATGAAAGATTGATATAGCAAGCAAGATAGGTAGTTATGAAAGAAGTGGAAAGAACTTACTATCCTGGTAGCTTCGGGTTGTATCATCAGGTGTCAGGTAGCATGCCTTTTCGTAAGGCTTATAAGAAATGTATTAATCACCCACTTTTGCCTTTCTTTAATAAATCATATTGTGGCCTTTGAGATACTTACCTTCTAGTATACTTGAAGGTCAACACTGAATAAAACAAATTTCCAAACACATTCAGGGAAGCTATCAGAATCTTCATTTTTCCTAGAGTTTTCTTTTGAGGCAGGGCCTCACTATGTAGTCCTGGCTGGCCTGGAACTCGCTATATGGATCAACCAGTCTCAGAACTCAGAGACTTGCTTGTCTCCTCTAGATGTTTTTGACCAAGTTAACTTAAGGAACTGAAACAGTCTTGAATAAAGTGTTGCCCCTTTCCCTAAACTAAAATTATTCTCATATTATATTTGTCTAGATCAAGGTGGAGGGGGGACACAAGTCTTTCTTTAGCTTGGGATGCTTTAAAACATTAATATTTTTGAAGTTGATTTAATAATTATTTTTTCAAAATGTCACAGCTCAGGACGAATTTAGGAACAACAACTAAATAATATGCAGGAATTAAAAGAAGGAGGTTGTCTGTTAAGAAATATAATGTAAATTACTTTGAGAGCAGAAGGCGTTTTAACGATAACCAGTGCACATGATACACAAGTGGAATGGTAAGCAAAGGGAGGGTGCTTGGTGTTCTGTGCCCCTTGGTGTTCTTTATTTATGTGATGTACATACATAAATTCCTCTTTGGCTTCAAATGCTCATTTACCTGTTAAGTTGTTCTTGAAGTAGATCTAACCTTTGCTCCACTTCCCCATAGGTGAGGTCACTTTCTGTCTCAGAGACCCCCCAGGCAGCTCTCTGAAGTCCCGAGGGACTACATTCTTCAGGTTGAGCCCTGGCAGGCTCTCTCTCCCAACTGTGTGCATCAGTGATATCTGCAGGAGAGAGCCAGACAGATGTCAGTTTCTTTGGAAGCCCCTTGGCGATACAGTACAAAGACACCTGCGAGGCAGACTAGGAGCATCTCCAGGCATAATCCAAGGCAGAGAGAACCACAGGAGTTCAAGGACATGGCAATCACCATCTCCGGTTTGTAGCAGAATCTTAACCTTAAGCTGCCTATCTTACCTCTCCCTTCTATTTTCATAGGATTCAAATTCTACAACAGGTCATGAGATTTTTTTCCTCAGGCTATGAGTTTTTCCATCTTTTCATTAGTGCTGAGAAGACATGATGGACGAATTCAAATAGGTCAAACAGCCATGGCTTTCTACTATTAAATTTGGGAGAAGATAGCAAGTTTTGTTTGCAACGCTTTACCCAGAATGTAAGATTATTAGTACCCCTACATATAAGGTAATTTCCACATATTATGGCTCTGCTTGAGCCCCAGTAGAAGGTCAAGAGGGAACTGTGTGTCTTCCGGGTTTTTTGAGAAGTCTTAAAAGTCCTCTGCTGCTGTTCCATGCTTTCAACTTCCTTAAAGGTTCTTTTGCGCTACATTTAATAGAACCACATTGTTTTCTAGAATTTTCTTTTTGTGAACCTTTATTATAAATACTTTATGTTAATATGCTTTAAAACAAACTTCTTATGTGTTCAATTCTACTTTTCTGGTGTGCCAAGTGTTAAATTCCAGGTTCTGCAAAGCATGAGGAACTGAAGACAAAGGCTGTGACCCTAAAGAATTCAACTCAGAATGTCCGTGGTCATTTTTCATATAATGATTCATTATATGAATTTTATTTTTCATATAATGATTCATTATATGAATTTTATTTTTCATATAATGATTCATTAACCTCTCCTAAAATCTCCAAATCTATACTACTTTCTTCCTCATTTTTGTCAAGAAATTTAATGCTTTAAACCCACTTTCTTCTACAAAATGTGTGAAGGGTAAGGAAATAAAACCGGTGAAGAAATGCAACTGGACTTGGGAGATTATCTCAGTGATAAAGAAAAGCAAATTTTTTCCTTCATGGGAGAGCTGGTGGGAGGGAAGATGCATCTCAAGTGGGTCTTCTCTTTCCCTTGGAAGTAGCTTTGGGTCATAGAATGTGGTTCGAAAGACATTTTAAAAGAAAGTCTTGGCAAATAGCTATGGTTAAACGGCAAGGAGAGTTATTACATAAAGATATGGAATTTACATCCTTAGCTATTTTTTAAAAAAAAAGGACTGAAAGTAACTAAATTGGGCAGGATTAGCCATGAGTCTAGAAGTAGGGAGCAGAACTGTAGGACTTCCTTTCCTATGGTTTCTCTGAAAGCACTCTGCTGGGGCTGCCTTGTACTCCCCCTTTCTGAGCAGATGACAAGAACCATATTCTTTTTCCATGGGTTTTCTCCCCCTATCTTTTATCACTGGGTGCACAAAAAGTCTCTAATGATGTGCTTTTTATTTCTATCTCAGTAGGGGAGGCTATAAGGAAGGAATTAGCATAACCAAAGACAGCATGAGAGAAACAAGGCCAGGTTCCTTGTTTTGTGGAAATGGCTAACAAACCCCAGAGACTTCCCTGTGACACCCAGAGAAGGCTCCTGATTATGGCATCTTTAAAGCCCGCAGGATCCTGGTGTCCCATGCTTTGCTACAGTGTCCGTGCATCGCTTACTTTCCCATCTTACCGGACAGGGAGAAACGTGAATACAGAAGTGACACGAGGGATTTTCCCTGAGAAGTATGCTTGGTTGTTCACAGACATTTGCAACAGTTTCAAATGCAGACCCACAACCGAGTGCCTTGGTAAACTACATTTTATACTGTGTAGGTGATGCTAAATCAGCATGGAGAACATGCGCAAGGAGCTTGGAGATGCCAGGCACTGCGCCCCTCTTGATTCTCAACAGCCACTTCTTTTTTTTTTTTTTTATTTTTTTATTTTTTTATTTTTCCATTAAAAAATTTACACTTCCTCCCCTTTTCCCATTCCCCTCCTGCTCCCCCACTAACCCTCTTCCCTCCCCTCCATCCTTACAAGAGGGCAGGGTACCCTGCCCTGTGGGAAGTCCAAGGCCCTCCGCCCTCCATCCTGGCCTAGGAAGGCGTCCATCCAAATAGACTAGGATTCCAAAAAGCCAATACATGCAGAAGAGACAGGTCCCAGTGCCATTATCAATGGCTTCTCAGTCCATCTCATCCAAGCTTCCCTCTGATGTATACTCTCTCTTAACAACATCCCTTTGCCTTTTATTGTTTGTCTCAGTTATTTTATATACCTTTGCATTTATATCAACATTGCCAGTCCTCACATTTGTTCATCCTTGTGAGGAGGCCGTGCCCTTATATACTTTCCCAGTTTAAAAATTTGAAGTCAATTGAATAGATGGATGAATATTATAAAGCAACAAATAGCTAAGAATTTATCATATAATAACTTCCAGGTGCTTTTTGTGTACCACCATTAATGCCCAAATATTCCTCATACATCTTCCTTATGAATTAATAAAACAGCCACTTCTTGCAGGGACATTCCTTTAGAGAGGCTGAGGAGTGATAGCACTGAAGGCCATGCAGTGTCTTCGTGAGCTTTGTGCCAAGTAACCTCATTGGATTTCTGCCTCTGCCTAACAGCCCCCTCGTTCTCCAATCATGTACCATATTGATTTTTAAATGACTCTGGTGAATCGCATGCAGTAAATTATGGAGGATAGTGTTTTTCTTTGATGCTTAAGAAAAGGATTATCTTAGCAGAAATGAGTAAAATGTGTACTGTGAGATTGAGGCTTCCTTGATCAAAACTTAATTTTTAACTGAAATTTAGAGATATGTTATTAATTTGTTTTAATGGCAGAATGAAAAATAAAGAGTTCAAAGGGGGAAACCCTGGTTGGTTGTCTTAATCAAATGAGCATCCTTGTAGACACCTTCTAAAAATAGCTCAGACAGTATCTGCACTGGTTGCCTTGGAAAATGTTGCCATAGTTGCAAGACACATTTCTGCAAATGGATGAACAGAGGGTAAACCTTCATTTTCAGAGTTCACAGTTTCACTGGAGTCTACACTTGACCTCAGCATTAGGAAGGCCAGAGTCAATTTAATTTTTTTCTTTTTAAAGTTTTGCTTAAATGAGCCCTTCTTTGGGATGACAAGTCTCAGAACACAAGGGAGTGAAACTGCCTATTGATAATTAAACTAAACAGCCAGAATCCAGCAGTTTGATCTACAACAGTTATACCTACATTTACATATTGAAGTTCATTACTAATACACAGCGTTGCACTTTGAAAGTTTCTTAGTAATGACTTTTTTCAGTGAATCAACTTTTTAAATTCTTCACTGGTTAATTATATTAATTAGTCATGTTAAATGCATGTCATCTTGACTGAAGCTTTATGTCATCAATTCCATTTGTCAATAGGCATGCATATTTAGCTATCCATTATCAAGATAATTATTTGTGACTTGAATGTGGATTTCACTATGAATTTTTGAAAAACACAGATATTTAGAGATGTTAAAAATCTTCTGAAAATATAATTTGTTGAGCACAGAGAAGAGTTAATTAAAAGTTGGAAGAAGAAAAATTATAAAATGAATGGCATTTGAATTCACTGTCAGAGAGAATCATTATAAAGTCAAATAAAATCTCAAAAATATCTTTAATGACTTGTCACTTGAGAGCCTAATATTCAAGAAGAAAACCCATGTTTTTACAAAAATCATCTTAAAATCATTTTGTACATAGTAGGTATTTTTCAGTGAGTTCTTCAGAACTTTGACTTCCTGGATACAACCTGTTTTCTATTTTTAGGACTACCCAGAATCCATTTTCATAAATAACTAAAATGGGACATTTGGTAATCACATCTAATATTCTATTCTTCTGCTGTGATGAATGAGATACTATTTCCATGCATTTCATCAAGATTTTAGGTTGTCTAGAGGACATTTGCATATATTCTTAGCTTATTGCCATGTGAAATCATGACAAAAGCTTATGTGACATAGGGTAGGTTGGGAAGGAACTCTGGGAAATTAGCGACCCTTGCCATTTTGTCTCAACAACACTTTGTTGTTGGACAGTCCTGCGGAATGATGGTGATGACAAAGACTGTCTGCCTTCTCAGTGACATATTTTTCTTTCCTCCCAGCAAAGAATCCTGGTTTTCTTCATTTTTATTATAATCTTTTGATGCTTCATAATACCGTCTTTTAAAAAATTTATTTATTTTTATTATGTGTATATATGTGTGTGCATGTGTAGCACATGCATGGAGAAGCCAGAAAAGGACATCGGATTCTCTGGAACTGGCGTTACATGCATTTGTGCACCACTAGATGGATGTGGGAGCCAGAAACCAAGCTCAGGTTCTCTGCAATAGCAACAAGTGCTTTGAAGGACCTAGCCAGCTCTCCAGCCCCGTGAGAGGCCTTTTTATTTTCCACATTTAAATTAAATAAGTAAATAGTTGGAAAATAAAACCTAGCAGAAAATATTATGTAGAACTTAGGATTTGATCCCAGAAAATTTTATTTACAGATTATGGTTTAATAATGATAATCAGTTGATTAGATAACATTGATTCTGTCTTAAAGATGAATAAGTTGGACCCTGGGGTTGATCAAACAATTTTCCCAAAGTCATATAGGATGGCAGAGCTACTTTTATAATCCAAGTAGTCTGACCCACATCTCCAAGTTCACTTAAATAGCAAGATCTAGCTAGGTGTAGAGATCGGGTACACTGATTGTTCGTCCAGTAACATTTTTAAAGTGTTGTTTTCTATCCTTTATCATAAACTCTGAAAACTAAAGCACACTGCTCAGTTCTTGTGTATTTTCTACAACAGATCTTGCATATTTTGTTATTCCTTTCGAGGGAGATGTGAAACAAGAATGGTCTCAAGAATATGTTTTATTTCAAGACATTCCTCATCCTGATACTTCACAGTAAAACACAATTATGTTTGGTTTACATTGTGTTATAATTTAATGGAGCTTCCATGTTATAAAGTTATTAAGGCTGAAGTTAAGAATTGGTACTGAGGATGAATATAAAAAAAAAAACTTGCTAGCTCTCAGCAAATAGCCTCTGATCCTCCCTTCCTATAAACAACAAGCTGTCAATGGCGCTGTTCTTCTTAGTCTTACACTAAATCTAATTGGCCATAAAAACCTCCCAAGCTAAAATTTTTAGATGGGCGAAACCCATAGGCCACCATTCTTTTCCCTGAGGCTTTGTAGTTATTTTCCAAGAACTACAGGTCCCAGAATCCCAGGAAGTCACCCAGTCTTTGGGCAGGTGGGGCTTACGGGTTAACTTAGTCAGAAGAACCTGGACTTGTGCAGTTCTTAGGTTTTGAAAAGCAACAGTTTCCTGTCTAGTGATGAGGAGAGACGGCTGATGCTCAGTTACCTTTGCAAGAGTGACTTCTTTTATCCACGTGGATTCTTCCTGAGGGGGGCACTGTTTCTTCACCGTGGAGTCGGGTTGACTTCACCTTTCTTGGAGTAGAATCTACGGTTCCCAAGAAGAGTGGCTTTTGTTCATCATCGATGGAGGAGATGAACGAGGACGACCTGCTCTTCCTTTCTTCAAAGGGCTTCTTGGAACCCTGATAACGCCTTATTGTGTCTGTGGAATCGTCGGGATCATTTGTGCTGTTTTCTTTGCTAAAATCTATCAAAGAGAGGTTATTTTCATAGTAAAAAAACAAATGTGGGACTTTGTGCACATTATACTAAATGACTGTAAGCAGATTGCTGTTTACTCGTGGAAAAATGTAGTTGTGTGGAGGCTCCTAAATTCAAGAGTTATTAGCTTATCTTCATGAAGTAAATCACTCATTTCAAAATCTGAAGAAATCAAGCAAGAGTGAATTCATGTGGAAGAAAAGTGATATGAAAATTAAAAATCACGCACAGTCAAGTCTTATTTAGTCTTAGAATCAAGCATATTATCTCTTGAGGAAAATGGAGAGACTAGGGAAAATGTGTCCTAATTCTAAAATATCACCAGCAATACAGCTTGTTATTTTTTTTTTTAACCTTTGTGCCGTATCATCTGTGACAATCATTCACACATTGTAAAGGTCAAATCTCGAAGTCACTTCAGGCAGGCTGAGTTTCAACCTTAGCTTAGTAAATGGCCTTGACATTCCAGGAAGTTTGGTTGTGTAACACCTTGCAAAGAATATGAAGCTTAAATACAGTAATTGAGGTAAGTTTTGTTACCTAATTACACCAAGGTCACTGATGCATATTGACTACTTGATAGAGAAATGTCAGGATAATTTGAGCCCCAAAGGTTGTGTTAGGACATATTTCAGCAAGAAAAACTCAGAAACAAATCTCCGAACTTGTTTCTATTAGTATCCTGGGGAGAGAGCGCAATTCTCCATCTGGTTCCTGCTAATAACCAACCAACAAAACTCCAAGAGGTATATCATTTTCTGGAGAAATTTTGAAGACTGTGTCCCTATCCTCCCTGTGCCTGATGTGCTCATTTTGTTATTTATAGAAGGCCCACATGAACAGATTTAAGGCCACTCCAGAGAAACTTCCAACTGCTTTTCAGAATTCCCATATGGCAGTGAAATGAAACAAGGATACTTTTTTCCCTCTTTTTAAACAACAACTTATAATTAAAAAAAATATTAAAAGCCAGGAAGCAGCTCAAGGTAAAAATGGTCAGTGTTTAAAAAGAAGTTTTATCGGAAAGTATGTGGTCTGTCAGTCTAAGTCTAGCAAATGCAGAGAACCGAATGTATTTTCTTAAGACATCACACTTGTTTGGCTATCCCATCAACGCTGTGGACACTGCACACCCTCCTGCTGACCAGCAGGATAGTGACAACTGCTCCTCCAAGATTCATGGGTCGCCACTCAACTATCAGTCTAATTGTGAATATTCTGGTCAACACATGCAAATGTCCTTCTCTTCAGGATCATTGCCCCAACTCCCCATAGGCTTCCAGACTTCATCCTTCTCATCTTCCTCTATTTTCTTTATCTGGTCTCCTGAAGAACCTTTGGAAAATACCATCAACATTCTCTCCCTTTTTGAGCATGTCACTTCAATCCTCAGAAAACCACTGTCGCCAAATTTATTTTAGTTAGTTTGAGAAAGAATAAAAGCTTAGCTTTTCTCGGTTTCACTGTGTCAGATTTCCACAGCCTGGGTCTCAGTTTCACTGTTCTAAATACCCTTTTGTAATTAATAGTCTGGCCAGAGTGGTGTTTGTATCAACTCAAGCTTCCCAGCCTCTTAATATTGTCATTCTTTGTAACTTTATCATGGAGTTTTTTCCTAGAGGATCCAAATTTAAATTAACCTAACCATCAATTCATGTGTCTCTCATCCAAGTGTGGGTAATTATAGTCAAGACATATCACTGGTTACTAAGCTATGTTGCCACATTTGATATGTAGTTTTCTGTAAGTTTTCAAGTCCCTACATGTGGGTTGTCTCAGCAGTTCAGAGTATTTCTTGATCTTTCAAAGGACCCAGATTTGGTTCCCAGGACTCACAGCTATCTATAATGCCAGCTCTGTGGATCTGATACCTTCTTCTGACCAGCTTTGGCACATGGCACACACATGGTACACAGACATACAGGCAAACACTTGCACACATAAAATAAAATCAATAAATCTTTAAAATATTAAATATCTACACACTGAAAGATTTTCCATCTCACCTTCTACAAAGGCCCAACATTAACTTACTAACTCATGGCTTGATTTTAGATGTTTAGACATAAGTTATTGGTTAACATGAATGAATTAAAACAGGCTGATTTCAATTTAAGAGAGGTACACAGACTGTGATGAGTAAAGAATTACAAATATTTAGCTCAGTAGTTTAAAAATGCCATTTATTTCATATACATAGGACTTACCTCTTGTGACAATTAGTTTTTGTTGTTGTTGTTGTTGTTGTTGTTTTTTGGTCAGCTTGACACAAAGTAGAGTCATGGGGGAAGAGGGACTGATGTGGGAGGTCCTTCTGTCTATGTGTTGATTTTATTGGTTAATGAATAAAGAAAACTGGCTTGGCCTATAGCATGGGAGGAAGAAGGCAGACTAGGGAGAAGCCATGGAGCCACCACTGGAGACAGAAACTGGGAACATTACCCGGTAAGCCACTGCCACGTGGCGACACACAGATTAATAGAGATGGGTTAAATTAATATGTAAGAGTTAGCCAATAAGAAGCTATAGCTAATGGGCCAAGCAGTGATTTAAATTATATGGTTTCTATGTGATTATTTTGGGTCTAAGCTAGCCGGGTGGCCAGGAAGAACAAGTGGCCTCCTACTACAAGGGATTGGCCTGTGGAGAATTTTCTAGTTTAATTATTGATGCGGGAGGACCCTGGCCACTGTGAGTGGTTCTAGCCTTGGGCTGGTAGTACTGGGCGGGTACAGGAAAGTAAACTGAGCAAAGCCGGTAGGCAGTGTTCTTCCTTAGCCTCTGCTTCAGGGTCCTGTCCTAAATTTCTCGTCATCTCTCCATGCCGCGATGATGAACTCTGAGCTGTGAGCCAATGAAACTCTTCCCAAACTGGCCCAGTCTTTTATCAAAGAGATCCTCTTAGCAAGAAGTGCAGGTAAATGAATAGAAAATAAATGGAAAAAAATTGATATTCTTGAATGTTTCTGCATCCCACTAGATTATTGCAGTCTGTGTGAACAGCTGCTTTGATAAAGCCCCCTCCACACAAGATTTTCTGTTTAATACTAGCTAAATTAAAACTTCATTTTCTATCATAGAAAATGGAAATAGAAATGACAATCTACTTGTAGACTGAAAATAGAAACTGTCATGTTTAGTCTGGTAGCTGACCGGTATAATCCATGCGATTGAGCTGTTGGCATGCACTGTTATTAGCCTTCAAGTACTAGATTTTGATGGCCTGTCCCATTTCTGCCTTTCTGTAGAGAAACTGATTTGATAGCCATTAAGCAGGATCATGAAATGTCTTTCTTCATTCTCCTCTTATTCTGCATAGGTATTCCAAATATTGAAGATAAATGATGATTACATTCTGAAACAAATCTGAGGATATTTATGCTTTCCCCTTTTGTGGAAATGAGATCACATAATCGCCCATTACCATCGCTTTACAAAGAATTCTTTTCTGCTTGTTTAAAGTTGATCCTTCTTTTCTGAATCAGAGAAGCATAACGCCAGCAAAGTTTTTTTCTCCTCCCCACCCTCCCCCCCCCACAGGACATAATTACACAGCATGTGTGGCTTTCCTTGTAGGTAACTCTGTAGCTTTAGGATGAATTCGAGTTAATGAAATTCAACTTTTTGATGGAGTAGCTGACCCAGCTGCCTTACGAACGACAATAGAAAAAGCTTCCATGCCAAAAAGTCTGGAGATAAATTCTTAAACTCCCTCTGTCTTTTACGAGTTCTTCCTTTCAGATTAATTACAACTTTTATTAGTTAGACCCAACAGGGAGACATAACTCTTGGTCAAAGAGAGACATTTAATGAGGTTTCTAGGCATTTGGGCTTTATGTCTCCCACTGGTGACAATTTGGAGGTAGTCTGAGTACTCTCCAGCTAGTTAGGTTAGAAAAACATTTCATTGGGAACTAAAAGCCAGGAATACACTTCTTCACTTGTCATCAAGTACCTTAGGCTTGAAGGGGACCCTAAAATAGGCTTTCATACAAATACTGGATTAAATAGTCTTACAAACTAAAAGAAAGAAATGATGCGTTCAGGGAGATGTCACAGTTCTATTTAGGACAAACAAGTTCTAAAACTCTGTAGTAAAGCAAGATAGTGACAGTTAACCCATGGCGTGCTTAATACTTCCTGGGTGAAAACTTAAACATTCTTTACACACAGAAGAGAGAAGTAATGGTTATGCTTGTGGCAAGAATTTATCTCTCTCTCTCCCTCTGCAGTGTGTGTGTGTGTGTGTGTGTGCATGGATAACCAAATATCGCATTATATACTATAGTTACAGTTGTACACAGCTTTTGCTTTTCAACCATGCTTGTTTCTAAAGATCTTGAAAAGAAAGACAGGTTTCATATATATGCCACTAAAATGGGTATAATATGAGTTATGTTGTTTTGGGGCCATCTGTTTATTTATTAAGACATATGTAGCCAGGTTGGCTTTAACCTCACTAATTAGCCCAGGACTGTCCTGAACAATGCATATCATCCCGCTCCTCCTTCTCAAGTGCTGGGATTATAGGCACACATCACAGTGATTGGACATCATTTCTTTTTGAGAAAGACAGTCTGGAACCCAGACATCAAATTATTTTGCCACTTTATTTAAAGGATTGATATTATTTTAAAAAAAAATAGCTTTATACCCTGCCTTGCTCATAAAATAATTTTAACAATATATGCATTTATTCCCTTAGTTACTTTCATTAATGTTATTTTCTCTTGAGAAATACTTTCCAAATGTACTGGATTCTAGCATACAATATGAAATCACTAAACATATAAAGTAACACTACCTCCTGTTATCAGTAGAAAAGGAAATGGTAATGGTTTCAAGGTGCTTAGATAGTGCTCTGAAGAACACTGAATTTTTTATTTAAAACGCCAGTCTCTGTTCCCTGTGTTCTATGTGGGACCACATACACCCACTGGAAGTGAGGTGATAAGCATCTTTCCAACGATTTCCCTACAACTGGCTGCCACTGGCAAGCCTTTTGACACCATTTTCTCTTATATTATTTAAATATTTATTTACTGTTTTGAATTTTTGGCAGTCTGTTATTGATAACAAGCTTTGCTGTGATTGCCAGCAGCTTTAGGTGAAAACTGCCCCAGCAGTTTGTTTTCCTGGAAATTCACAGTATCAGCAGGTGCGGTAGGTATGTCATGGTTACTGCTTTTACAGCACCAGTAGGTTCTAAATAGTAAAACCAATTAAAGAGTTCCCCCTTTCTAAACGATCATTATTTTTTCTTGCTCACAGTTTGCTATGAAGGCAGAAAAGCAAGTTCTACAGAATTCAGGGGAAATCTTTATTTTTGCTGCTAACCAGTATAAAAAGGGAGTAATAAAAACGGGAAAGCAGAGATAAAGAGACATTTGCTGGAATTCAGAATTATTTGGTTTGTCTGTTAAAACTAGTGAAATTTTTTTTCTTGTAAGTATAAATAAACTTTTTAAAACTGAAAAACAAAATAGAAAACTGGTTAGTAAAGTACCTAAGAGCATTTAGTACACAACAGATACTCAATGATTGTTTTATAAGTGAATGAGTGATTGACTTACATCTACAACATTGCTGTTATTACTGCCCTGATGGTCAACGGTACTCCAATCATCTATTAGTGACTACTTTTGTACACGCTGTCTACAGAAGGAGTTGAGTAGAACACTCTAAATAATGATCATGTAAGTCTTGTTGGTATATATACATATATATACCAATGCTTGAGTATGGAATGGTACCTTATGTACACATACACACATATATACCAAAATACAGCCATGTATTTCATAGTTTACTATCCACAATACTTTCTTTCTGTGTTAATTATGCTACTGTGCTAGTATTGTATGTATTTTATTGTGTACACATAATATTTTAAATGAAGTATTCCCAAGACCCAATTCATCACTTTAGTAGACTTGAGAGCAAGCATAACCCAACTTTGTAGACCACTTAAGTAGAAGTGAGTTTTCATTGTTTCCTTCATTAGTTTATTTTGCCCACCCATTGCAGTTTCCTTGGCAACAGAATATATCACTGAAGCATCATTTTGCTTCTTGTTTTATGTAGCAAGAAGGGGACCAGGAGAACCTTTATCCAGCAACAGATGGAAACAGAGGCAGAGACCCGCATTAGAGCACTAGACTGAGCTCGCAAAGTCTGGTTGAAGAGTGGGAGGAGTGAGAATATGAGCAAAGAGGTCAAGACCATGATGGGGACACCCACTGAAACAGTCTACCTGAGCTAATAGGAACTCACCATCTCCAGCCCAACAGGGAAGGAACAAGCATAGGTCCAAACTAGTCCCTCTGAATGTGGGTGACAGTTGCATGGCTGGGCCAGACTGCAGGGGCACTGGCAGTGGCACCAGGATTTATCCCTATTGCTGGTACTGACTTTTTGGAACCTATTCTCTTTTGATGGATACTTTGCTCAGCTGCCTATATATAGTAGGGAGGGCCTTGGACATTTCCCAGAGCAAGGTTCCTTACCCTCTCTGTGGAGTGGATGGGGGTGTGGGTGGGAAGGGTAGGTGGAGGGAATGGGAGGAGGGGAGGGAGTGGGAACTTGGTTGGGTATGTATAATGAAAAAAGATAGTTGTTTTCTTTTTTTTAAGAAAATGAAAAATATAAAATAAAAAAGAAGATTCTACTTCCATCTTGGGAGCTCTAACATCTCTACCCATGCTGACTGACCCCAGTCATAAGAGAGCATAGGCGCCTGTCTCCTAGAAGTTAAAGAAGGAATTAACCCCAACCTTCAGATTTGCTGTGACAATTCCTTCCTGTTGGAAAGTGGGTTTATTTTCTCAGAAGAAATCTGAAGCTCATGAAGACAAACTGTCAACATCAACAAATTCCTTATGTTTAACTCAGCAGAGGTCCTGTCCATTTTTTAAAATATGCTGTTTGTGCATGCTGAGGTGGACACGCTAAGGCCTAACACCTAAAAACCTGGGCATCTTGTTGAGAAGGCATTGGGAAAACAGGTAGGATTCTACCTCTGTTTACCCATCTCCTATGCACAGACTCTTCTGGTCCCTGTTGTCTATGTCAGTTGAGTCCATAAGATGTCAGTGCTCTTGGAATACTACCTTCAAGGTAGTATTGTCTCGTAGGAACAGTAAGGTAACACTGTAATCATCGGTACATTCCCTGTGAAGCTTTTAGTTTATTTAGCCCTACATTGTTCAGTATCAGAGCATCCTCTGGAAATTTTCTACTATCATGCATTGACCTGTTTTATGTGCTTTTTTCCCCCCAGAAGACAATTTTATGTGACAAAATATGGGATGACTGGTCACCTAAAGAGCATTAGATTGGGGTGACAGGGACTAAATTACTCTCAGGAGAATTTTGCACTTGCCAGCAGCAGCCTGGAATTCCAAAGGCTTTGAAAAAAGGCTGTGAAGCTCTGGATAATGGGAATTAATTGTATTTTCACATTGTTGAACTCATGGTAACACACTGGCGTGCTAGTAAACTTCAGAATGATACAGGAAGGCAAATCTCCTGCTATCTGCACTTTATATAAAACAGATCTCACAAACTAAGGCTGTGATTAAAGGGAATGTTTTCAACGTCAATAGAAATGTCTGGGTACACGAACCCTTGTGAATTGTGACCCGATTTCAGGGCCTTATCAGAAGATAAAAATGTGAGATTATTTGCCTTGAGAATGGGGGAACTGAACAAGATTGAAAGAGGATTTAATAAATCTTCAACCTTATGGAGAACAATGGTACACAGGCTTCGCATTGCCAGCCTGTTCTCCATTTCCAGTGAGATAAAACCAAGAGATTAACACCAGGATGAGGGAGTTAGATTAACTCTATGGAAAAACAGTTTGACATCAGGGGTGCTGTTTTAGAAAACTCTACCAAGAAAATAAAGGTCATTGCAGAAAATATTTCTTATTTATGAGTAGTTTATAGAGTAGGTTAAATGATTCAACTATGGGTACAAGACAACCAATATCTATCAGATGGTTTTTTGAAGGCATCTAAAGTTTTGTAGCAATAAAAAAGAAACCAATCATTCCAGTAACCCTAGCACAGGGCACGGTTTAGCGATATCACAAGAGGAATGCACTTTGGGGATTCATAAGAAAATTCCTGTGCATTGAAAGTGATCAAGAAAATGCTCGTTAAACACATCACAAACCACAAGTTTAGTGAGTGAAAAACAGTCTGATCTGGTTGTATGTGAAGGTTTCCTTGGATTTGTGGGTGTTCGTATGTTTTGGGAAAAGGATGAAAATTCTATCTCAAGGAATAACATATGCAAGAACACAGAAACAATGTACATAAAGGAGAGAAGAATTTAACTCACTAAAAACAAATAGCAGGCTAGCAGGTGATATTTCCAAGGGAAAATGTTCCAAGGAAACAGAGTTAAGAAGAGAACTTGAAATATGAAGACAAAAAGGAGGTGGAAAAGGGTTACTCTAATGCCATTTAATTTGTGCTTCTCCTTCCAGAGGCTGAAACTGCAATCCCCTTGCCTCTAGAGTACTCGGGTTACGGAAATGTACAATTCTGCCTGGTTCATATGTAATTTCAATAGGTAATGCTGTACATACTGCAAGCCCGCAAGTCACAGGGAACAAGTATATACCATTTTATGAAGTTCACAATTCACAGGTAGACAACACTGAACAGTAGTGTCTTGAATAACTACAGCTGAAATAAAGGCTTCAGGGGAGATGAACCTCGGGGCAAAGGTGAGGAGTTCATGGGAATAATTAAGGGGAATTAAAATAGTTAGTATGAGATAAAAGACTTAAAGAAGTAGAAAAAACTAATTCTATTACCAATACACAGAACAGGAGATTCTGTTTTCTTCAAGGAAGAGCCATTGATAGGTTATGCAATTCCTTTTAGTCAGTCCTCAGTACTAAATAAACTCAATAGACTACAATGTTTGTGTGTATGTGTGTATGTATGCATGCATGTGTGTATGTATATGTGTTATGTATGTATGTCTGTATCTATGTATCTATGTATCTATGTATCTATGTATCATCTATCTATCTATCTATCTATCTATCTATCATCTATCTATCTATCTATCTATCTATCTATCTATCTATCTCTCATCTCTACCTATACCTATATCTTATCTATGTCTATATGTAGTAATAATGAAGAAAAAGTCATATATTTGAGAAGGAGTAGGGGCGTGGGAAGAGTTGGGGTGGGAAGAGGGAGGAATAGAAACATAAATATAGTAACCATGTTTGAAATTCTCAAAATAAATCTTAAAAATTAGTAACCGCAAATGAGTATACAGAATGGGAAATCCTTAGAAGAATTTAAATATATAGGTGACATGAATGTATTTGGATTCAGCAAAAAAAAAAAAAAGTCACCAGTGTCCCAATGTGCAGAATAGATGAAAAAAGAGTAAATTTTACAAGGAAAATGAGTTAGTTAAAAAGCTGGTTTAATATTCTAAGGAGACAGATGATGATATCTAGGCTTAATTGGATTGTGGGAATGGAGGTAAATGAACCAACGGACACCTAGTTTTGAAAGTAGAGACAGTGGAAATAGCAATAGAAAAGTCTAATCAGCACAAGAGTTTCTTCATAGCTCGAGAGAAGTTATGATCCTACATGTTTCTGGAACTGATTTGAATGGTATGGGTGTGAACATTTGCAGAGCAATAGATATAGAAAAGGACATGATTTTCAAGGAAGCATCAGAAGATACCTTTGAGAGCTTAAGTAGATAGTTTAATAAAAAGTTGGAGTCACAATATGGAAGCTCATTTGGCCTGTGGTTTAAGATATTAATATGTACACCTCCCAAATGAGGACAGAATGAAATTAGAAGCATAGATGATATTAATCAGAGAAAGATTATATTACATAAAAAGAAAAGGAGGCAGAAGATATCTTAAGAAACTTTGGAGTCTGCCGAGAGAGCTAAGTTGATAAAGTCCTTGCCTTACAAGCATGAAGCCATGAGTTTAATCTCTAGAACCTATATAAAAATTTTGAGATTGTGAAATGTGCATGTATTACAAAAAACACGGAGGCAGAAGATCCTGGAAGTTCACAGGCCAACATTTAAGTTAGTTGTGAGAACCAAGCCAGTGAGACCTCCATCTCAAAGGAAGAGGGAAAGACCCCTAAAGATGACATCTGAGGTAGTTTTATGGCCTCTACACACATGTATACAAATGTGTGCATGCACCCCAATACCATGTGAACATGTATGCATACCAAACCTACAAATACACACACAACAAAAAGAAACTCTAAGAAATAACAAGCCAGAGGAGAATATGATATGACGTTATCTCTAGAGAATTCGTGAGGGTAGAAGAAAAATAGAAGAGTGGAGAGCCACCGACACCAACCAAAGACTATTTAACAAGCAGAATTGATCCAGGGCCAGGTGCTGATGGGAGGCCAAATAGGAAAAGGCTAGAATGCTGATGAGATCAGCAGGAGGCAAAGTGCAAGGTTTTTCGTGAAATCTTGGTCTTGTTGCCAGGCACACTTACGTGCATCTGTATCTGGGATCCTAATGAAGTGTACTTGTTTCTGTTCCTGACTGCGAGTGGATCCCTCTCACTCCCTAATGAAGATGAGTTCTATTTTGTGCCTTCATCCATATAGTAGTCCTGTGTGGTGCTTGCTGGTGAAGGGATTGAACTCCTGACCTGAAATGAAAATTCTTCTTCCCAAAACACTCTGCTTCAAACTCGGAGTATATTTATCATCTATTATTAACTTGATTTTGTTTTCAATCAGTTTACCCAGTTTTTCTGTTGGCTGTCCTTGAAGACATGGAGCGACTTTGTTGAATGATGTAATTTAGACATAGCAACCCCAGAACAAAAACAATGTTTTTAGTTTGGGAACAAAAGTGATTCTCTCGAAACTACCAAAGCATGAATTAGATATAACCTTGAAAATCAAAACTATAATGAGTATTTAAGCAAGAAGAGCTAGACACCGTGTGCTCTAGATTAAACTTTACAAATAGAAAGAATTACCTTTCTCGCCTTCACTTTCAAAGGACAGTCTTCTTCTTCGTAGTTTACAGGTGTCCCCTTCAGAATCATTTAAGGATTGGGACTGCAGCGAAAGATCAGCCTTTGTTAATGGAACTCAAAGAGGGATCTAGAAGGTTACGCTACTTGAATATAATGTCTTACTGTTGAACTCTTTACTGTGTCACTTCGCAGCAACCACTTTAAATCTTAAGAATTACGTTTTGCCCAGTAGTTATAGTAATTTTCTTGAATCAATGTATGAATCAATTAACAGTAACTAGCATGTATATATTACTTAGTAATGAACATAAGGCTAAATTTTACAATCAGTATATGATTGAAGACAATAGATACTATAATAAAAGACCTTTATTACACTTGCTTCAGCTCCTCCTTCTCCTCTTTTATTGTCTGTACAATATCAGTCTTGTAAATTAGAGCAGAAATTCCCTGCGTTGTTCATTTGGGTGCCACATGAATTTCAGTACAGTGGAGTCACCTGAGGTTCACAGTTGCATTTTAGGTAAAACCAGAATGAGGCTGATGCTCTCTGACTGAGGTCGCAATAAAACATTCAGTAAAACTATTCTGAGAGCATATGTTTAAGAACTGGAGACGTTTTACTGTAAGTTTTAGTTTGTTTGTTTTTTTTTTGTTGGTTTGAAAAGAAGTTAACTCAGTTAGCTGAATTAGAACACTAAACAACCACCCGGTGACCCTAGAAATTGTTGTTTCTTAAGCCTCTCAGAATGCCTGGTGATGACTACAATTCCACGGAGACTTAAGTCTAACATCTTTTGCCTAAATATTGACCTAGGGAATTCTTCCATAGAACACATTAGCTCATAAGTAAATACACTGGGCAAGTACCAAGCACTCAATGTTCGATATATGATAAAAGGGCATTTAGAAATGGAATGGACTTTCTGAATCTTGGCGAATTAACCCAGTAACAAATTGTGAGCTACAATGTAAGTTGTTCTTCCACAAGACAGGACTAGTTTATAGATCAGAGTTGACAGTGGAGCACAGTAAGAGCCACACTCTCAAAGTCATTATAGGTTGGGTAATGTGCAGAATTAAACATAAAATATTATTTCTATTAGACCATATTTTATTCATTCCATAGCCTAGATTTTGACTCTATTGTAAGAGCTAATTAATTCGTACTTCATTAACTTGAAAGTTGAGTTTAGTATTAATCTAAACTTTGATAGGGCTAATATTTTCAGCATTACAGAAAATCAATAGCAACTGATATGGTAGGTATAATAGATGAGATAATATTTCATTCTCTATCTATGTAAGATAAACTCCTTTAGGGGATTTTTAAAATTACTTGAAACCACTCATTTTCCTACAAAAACTCTAATGTAAACCAAGACTCTAAGAACTTCTAAAAGGCCAAACTTAATTGACCTTTTAAAAGTTATTCAACATTTTTTAATACTGAATGCTTGCCATATAATTTATTAATTTTAACATTCAGCCAGCCTCTTTCTCTCAGTATTTAACACTGATAAATTTTGTTGCAGCATTTTGTTTGTTGTTTTCAGAAGCACTTGGCAGATCTATGAATGACATTTCAGAAATGGGAAAGTCGGCAGTGGGGCCCTACCTTTGCACTCTCGTGTCTCAGGTTGAAAGTCAGTTCTAAATTCGTCAGAAAGTGGTCGGAGAACTCTGGATACATATCCAAGACCTCCAGTAAGTCTTCTCGCTGGATCTTATGCAGGTCGCAGTATGTGAGCGCTCTCACGTCTGCATTAGACTTGCCAGGCTTGGCATAAAGATGAACCATTTCCCCAAAGATATCATTTTTTCCTAAAATAAAGCAAAAAGAAGAAGAAAGAAAAGGAGGAAGAGAACGGGAATTAATGTTTTCTTTATAAAAGTAGAAAGGGAAACCATCCAACTAACCAATCATTGAACCAAAGATTTCAAATGTAAGATCCTGTACCTGCAGGAGCATGGAGGGCAACATTCCATGTCTTGACTGATTGTACAATATTTGTTGAGTGAAACTTTGTTCTTCTTAAAAGTCTTGGGTACTGTTATAATCTTCATTCCTTTACTTAGGTTCTTTTGCTAAGCATGTAAGATCTAGAGGATGCCTTTGTTTTGTTACACTCCTGAGTGCTAGCTATGGATCTCGCCATATGATTTTCTAAATATACTTTCAGGTAGAAGTGTTCTGATGCTGTCAGTCCAGGAATATGAGAGGCTGAAATGAGTTGGATTCCTTTTCTTTCTGTTCAGCCAGATCATTGTCTGGAGCTTTTGCCAATTAACAGCTCCATCATTCCTCAGCACTCAGATATGGACAAGTGATATCAACACACCTTGTTTCCTTAAGTTACCAGTTTTGAATCTGCCTTTAAAGTATTTGTTCATTTGTTTAAATTATTTACTTCTATGTATGTCAACCACAGACATAGTCAGGGTTTTGGTCACTTGCTCTTTGCTCTGAAAATTTGTCCCAATTACTTGGATTATTTCAGTATTGGATTCTGATGGCCTCCCTATCATGTCTGCCTAATCATATGCTGTCTATTTTCAGTTTTATTCAATGACAAGAGTAAGAATAATTGATATTTTTCTGACGGCCATGTAAGTGCCAGGTACTCTGTCAAATGTTTATGTATAATACATATATATGTATGCATATACATATGTATGTATATGATACTCAAAAATAATTTTGTGAAGATGTGATTATTATAAAAATGTATAAATATTGAAACAAAATTAAAGAAATAAACTGAATAACATAAGGTCATTTCTCAGTTGGGTGAAATGGAGGAAGGAAAAGTAGCTAGGATTAAAACCCATGCATTTTGACACCATAATCAATATCCTTACCTGCCTAGGATATTAAACCTCCCAATATTTCTCAAAATTTCATGGCCATTGTTCTGTTTCTGAGTATCAAGGTACTCACATGGTATAGACCCTTAGTAAATATTGGTAGACTACTTGATGAAGTCACTTTTAAAGGTCATTAGTATCAGTGCAAAATAGCACTTTCTTCACGTTCCTAAAGGTTCCTTTCTGATTAAAGATATGCATAATGTATGCATTATGTTTGATTCTGGTGGATTACCACATCTTTCTTCCAATTTAGGGAGCGATCAAGGATGTTTAAACAATAAAGTTCCAACAAGTGAAAAATGCTAGGATATTCTTATTTTAAATGAGAATTTAATAAGGAAATGTCAAATACCATATACTAATAATTAGAGAGAAGTCATTAGGCATAGTTTAAATAAATACTTATTAGACTTTGAGAACCATAATGAATAGTAATAATTTTTGATGCTAACATACATGGCAACTGGAACAGCAAAGGAGAAGCTTTTGCAATTCTCTAGTTTGGATGGCTTTGTTTAGAAATTTTTTTATGACTCTGAACTGCATTTGCATGGGGTTTATATTTTAATTATCTTCTGTGAATATAAGATGAGCAAGGAGGAAGCCCCATGACGCTGAACAGCACTCTATACTCACAACAGTCTAAGCACAGAAGCTAGTTGTTTTGCACACAGATGCCAGGACAGGCAGGCATAAATATCAAACCCCTCTTTCCTTGGTAAGACACCAAGGTAAGCTGTCAATGTCAAATCCAGTGAAAACTCTTTTGATAAGTGGCCTTGAGGCGACTTAGGATGCTTTTATTCCATGACCCTTTATTGGTTTAGAAACCAAATAGTGTACCTTCTCAATCTGTGGAGATTTTGACTGTAATAGTAACAAAATTATCAAAATGCCAATGGAATCACTTAAACTTCTTTGTTTGTGTAAGGCATCTAATGAGCCATGCTTTGGATCTGTCCAACAACAAACGGATAAAACCCATGAGTTAAGAATGTTCAAATGTGAGAACTGAGAACTGAGTGAAAAAGAAACCATTCAACTGGCATAGACTGTAGAGTTGATAGATAGACACTGGGGAATGAACCTGGGGCCTTGACTGTGCTGGGCGAGACTCTACCTCCCACCTACGCCTCCAGGGCTGTGGCTGTACGATGAGTAATCAGTGGACCAGTGCATTCAATCCACGAGAAAACTGAATTGCCATAGACACTGGAGGTGGTGTGACTACGGGGAGAGGGAGTTTTGATCCTGCAGCTATGTGATCAGAAAGAAGGGGAATAGAGTTAGCTTTTTCTGTTCATCTCTCCATTACCCTAACAGTCCAAAGAAATGCTATGAATTCATATAAGCGGTTCATTTTTAAAGAGACAGAGTGAACTAAAAACATGAATGTTCCTTTACACTCAAACCCATATTTCACTCTTTCTGTAGTCTGACAACTCTAGTCCTGATTGTTAAGCGCACAGCTTCATTCTGTTAAGTCAGGACTCCAATTTCTTTTCTAAGGGTTTAATAAACAGCAGGTAAATGAAATTCATGAAATTATAAGCCTAACTCATATGACTGTAGGCACATGCTAATTAGTATGTCTACAACATTGAATAGTTCATATTAAGATGCTAAAGGATCAAGCATGAAGCCAAGAGCTCACATGAAAAGGAAAATGTTGACTGTTTTTACATATTTAGCTTCAAATGTCTAAGTAGCTGCCAACAGTTGAAAAGAATCACGAGAATGTTTGCATATTACACAAAAATTGAGACATTAAAATACATTTTTGCAAGGTTAATTTGATATGCAATGAATCGAAATAAAGCTCTGAAATGATCGGTGTTGGTGTCCTTATCAACCAATCGGTCTGTTAGTCTATCATTCTAAACTAATGTTTGCAACAACTCATAGCTGAAGATGTCATTAGTCCTGGCTAAAATACTCACCGAGAATAGCTACCACTATGTCATCCTTAAGGATTTCTATGGAGCCTCTGGATAAAAAGTACAGTGCAGTTAGGACATCCCCACAGTGAACCAGGGTGTCTCCTGGAGGAGCATGGGTGGTTTTGAACTTCATTGCCAAAGCTCTAAGGCAGCCTTTACTTGCTCCTCGAAAGGCTTTGCAGTTTTGCAACAATGTCTGGTTCAGATGCAGGCAAATGTCAGCTTGTAAACATTCTGGAAATCCCTTTAAGACCTGAAATGAAAAAATAAAGAGTTTGATACTACCAGAACACCAGGCCCTTCAACTTGAAATAAAGTCTATTTCTTGCTCACAGATTTGAAGATGCAGTAATTATTATGAGGGAGATTTTATAATGCATCTAGTTTGCTTCTCTTAATGAAATTTGGTTTGCTAAACATGTCAGAAGTTTTAGCTCTGTATTGTTCTGTGAATTAACTGCAGACATTTGATTCAACCTAAATGCTGTCTCGTTAAAATGTTATGCCTACACATTTTACATTACTTCTTGCCTGTATTAGGTTATGCAGTATCATATTGTACATATATTAATGTGACAATCAAGGACACTGGTAAAAGGCAATACAACTCGAAAGATGAGAAACTTTTCGAAAGAATTTTAAATCAATTTAAATTGTCATCATGGGTGTACATCTGATCTGATGCAGCTTTGGTATTTGCATATATAATAACCAATGAAATGTTTAATCAACTGTATTTAGAATAATAGTCATATTTTCTATACACTTTTTTTGGTTTATTTTTTGAGACAGGGTTTCAAAACCTTTTTGGAGCCTGTCCTGGAACTAGCTCTTGTAGACCAGGCTGGCCTCAAAATCATAGAGATCCACCTGCTTCTGCCTCCCAAGTGCTGGGATTAAAGGCGTGGCGCCACCACCGCCCAGCTCTATACACATTTTTATACTAAATATTTTGACAAACACTGAAAATAAAGGAAAGGAGAGCAGCTGATGTAATTTGAAAGTAGAGTTTAATTTTTAGTAATAGAAATGGTCCTACTTTTGAAAACTCACTGGTTAATTTAAAACCTGAGGCACAGACTAAACAATAATTTGTGATAAATGTCCCTTAGTTTAAATGGAATAAAGTGTTATTTTTTTTTTTGCAAAGTTATCTGTATGCAACAGGTCAGGGCACTCTTCTTTAACTCTTTATATCTTATTCTCTGAGGCATCACATGCAGAGTTTAGTTTTTATACTGACTTTCCCCGCAATTATGAACAGTATATTTTATGGTAGATGGACCCATTGAACAGAACAATACACAGGGAAATAATGCATTTAGAGACTTTTCTTTCTCTGATTTTTCTTGGTTCAACTTTAGTATATAATTTAATATAACCA
Source organism: Ondatra zibethicus (assembly GCA_004026605.1). Taxonomy (NCBI): domain Eukaryota; kingdom Metazoa; phylum Chordata; class Mammalia; order Rodentia; family Cricetidae; genus Ondatra; species Ondatra zibethicus. The sequence continues at coordinate 50,579 of PVIU01003166.1, read as the reverse complement.
AAAATCATCAAAAATTGGCTATAAGACAATTCAAGTGTATTTAGTCCAGAAAGAAATTTCTAATTGAATTATATTTGAGTCAAACTATGATTGTCAGTGTTTGAAATATAAAACAACTCCAGTGATACAACTTCTACGAAGCTACCATGTGATGTAGCTCCTGAATTGACTATGTATAACATGAAAAGACCTTTAGCACGTGTGACGCACAGCAGCCACATTTTTGTTATTGTTTTATGGTTCAACAGAGAGTAAAGTGTATTTTGGAAGAAAATCTATGGAATTAAAAATTTTCAAGAATTTGCCACAATTTGACTCTTGTGCAAGTCACTTCACCCATCCATGTGTTTTTCTTTAAGATTAGAATCTTCATAGTACTGACTTAGTTATTTTACCACTAAATAGTGTCTCAGCTATCAAATTCTGCTTACTCAGCTCCACGCTGCCAACACTTTCAGCCTGAAAGTTTTCAAGTCCAGTAGAATTCAGACCTTCCTCTTGTATGAGTTTCTGGCCATGCATCCTTAAACTTTTTACCTATAACTTCAGGTTCCATCAACCTGAGTAGACCCCTTCCAGTGTTCTGCTTGGACTAAAGACCTCGCCAATATAACCTGCCTCTTATTGCCTAGTCCTGTCTCTGAAGCCTAGTGGTTTGATCTTACTCTTGTGGAGCCCTCATAAGTTTAGGTTTCCTCATGGAACCCATGGATGATCACTCTTTTCCATCACCTACATTGGAAGTCATTGCTTTGAATTCTTTGGGAAGTTGTGCCAAGCTGGAGATTACCTTAGTTTGGACCACTGCTTTCTGAATTAAGAATCATTTTCATTGGGGATTCTATAGGAGAAAACCACCAGTGTTCACTGGCTTCTCCATGCTTCTTTGAAAGCCACTTTTGGAATCCTAGCCTAAATCTTAAATGACCCCGCTAGGAACCTAGACCTTTCCTTTTAAATATAGTTGACAAAGTATCTTATACTTCACATAAATGAAGGAGGGTACTCATCCTGTACAACTGGCATGTGCTTCTGGCAGATTCCTTGAACTACCCCTGAATATCGTCAACCCGTTGTGTTTCTGTGTGTCTGGTCATGCTGATGTGTGTTGGCATGGTTTGAGTCGGAGGACAGAGATGAGTCAGCAATGGTATTTCCATCTTTTGAATTTCTCAATGAACTACACAGGTGGATGAGAATGGACTGACATTATTGGTTCTTCACTTGCTGGTTCTAATTTTGGTGGTTATTTATCTTCTCTGTGACTTGGTACCTTATTTTTCAAAATTGAATTAATAACATTTGCTTCACAGAGTTGTGAGTACAGTTGAATATAATAATGTTTGTGAAGCATAAAGTTGACAGTCAATTCAATATATTTTTTGATTCTTGAAAAAACAAACAAACAAAAAAAAAACTGAGTACATATCCGCCCCCCCCAAGACAGATATGTTCTCTTTGATTAGTTTTGTTCTTTGTTAACTGAGCAGAGTTTAAATGCTTTGCATTCTAGGCATCATTAGTTTGTAGATCCCGTCCCCGAACATTTCTCTGTAATCTTATTTCCTATGTCTTCTTAAGCATTTTGGTTCGTGTGGATATAAGCTTTCACTGGAACTTGCCTTAAATTTATCCTGAAAATAGGCAGTTAATGAAATACAACTATATTTTAGAATCCAAGTCATTTTGGAACTCCTCACAGAACGTGAAGGTCACTTGGTAAGGTTTCCAGTCTAAATGGTCTACTTTCAGTCTTCATTCTGTTAGACTGGAGTCCGCTGACAAGGACCACATTCAGCTTGAGATGCCATAGAGCCTGATTTTCACAGGTGGTGATTGTACAGACATCACATTAAAGTTACCCATATACATTTGTGATCTTAACCCTTACCTGACTTTCTTAACTATCTTAATTTGATCAGTTGCTCAAGCGAAACTGAGTAAGACGTGAAAGAAATCCACTTGTTGGATCTCAGAGTAGCCTATTGTTTGGATTTCCCAAGTAGCTCAGTGAATTTAGAATTTGTGTTTAACTTTGGGAAAGAATGTTTTTTTTTTTTTTTTAAAATGGAGCGTTAACAGTTTGGAACATTAAAAAGCACATCTTTTTCTAAAGTTGGAAATAAGAGGTAGTTTCAAGGAGGTGTTTATTCAAGACACCTCATTCACCATTTCCATCTGGGTTGTCTTTTTCTTTTCCTACCTATTATTGTACATTTTTTTCTGTGTTTATTTCCTCTGTAAAATTTCCTGAATTAGAATATTTTCATTTACCACTGAACTCTGACATCTTAGCAGGCCTTGCATGTATAGATGAAAAAAGTTGGAATGTAAAGTAGCTAACTACAAATGAGGACATAAGCTTGCTTGATGACAGTTACAGCCATAACCCCAGTGCTCTGCATTCTTGGCCGAGTTGTCCTGCTGCAAAGGTACATGTCACTGTCTGCTGTGCATCTGGAACTATTGTTTTACTGAGTGAATTCAATTTTAAAGACCAAGAAGCATCCCCCACTGTCAGCCTCGTGGCCTGCACCTTAGAAAAGCAGTTCCATCTTTTTAGTGCGCATTCATTCATGTATTTACTCATTTAAATACTTAAATAGCACCAGATTCTGTGCTCAAAAGAATCATAATGAATAAAGCATGTTTTGAAAATGCTCTCAGTCTTCACAACAGATTAAACACAATTCTTGCAGGTCTAATCAGAATTGGTTACACTGTCCTTGTGTTGAAGTAGGACATTTGTAATATGCATTTGTAATAATAGTGGACTTTCATGGAACCCTCAAGTAGCAGTTAATTTGAGGTGAGTTAAAGTCCTAATCTCATTTTTCTAACGGTGCACTGTACGGCATATTTTTAAGATTTGATGAAGTTCCAGAAAACTCTTCTCTGTTGAAAGGAATCACACACGTTTACTATGAGGGATGCAAAGCCATTTGTGTTTTGCCTTCTCTTTGTTTGGATTTATGTGAACAAAAATCTGTGAGTCTCATGATGAAATGATATCTTGTATAAGACTTTTCTCATTTCAGTCTGAAATATTTGCTGTGATAGTTATATAAATTTTGTAGTTTACTGTTTGTGAGCCCCAAATGTAAAGACTGTTGGACATGAAAATCCCACTAATAACACTTCAGCATTGTTAAAGTCATTTTTAAAAGTCACACAAAACAAAGGGAGGACAACAATATTACCTAACAAATATCTATGAACTGTGGTCAGTAGTTAATTCAGAAGCATCTGACTTCATGGTAGAGTTTCCTAACACACTTGTAATGTCAGGACAATACATTCTTGTTATTTGTACTTATATTGTACAAGCAGTACAGCATGACAGCTGAGAACATGCTGATATTGATGCACATCTATTGCTTGATATAAATACTAGTGAAAATGATAGAAAATTTTAAATTTGTAAATCCTTTTATATAAGTTTTTAACAATAAACAATAAACCATTTATGCTATGTATTGGGCCACCAAGGAAAAAGAAGTTTGACCAATTCCTATGACAATAAAATTAAAAAACTATATCACTGGTATTCTGAATAGTTTTATATCACCTTGACACAAAGTAGAGTCATTAGAGAGGAGGGAGATTTCTCATAAATTGAGAAAAATACCTCAATAAGATCAAGCTATATGCAGGCCTAGAGGACATTTTCTTAATTAGTAACTGATGTGGGAGGGCCCAGCCCATTGTGGGTGGCACCAGTTCTTGGCTGGTGGTCCTGGTTTCTATAGGGAAAAGCAAAAAACCCAGGATAGCCAAAACAATCCTGTACAATAAAAGAACTTCTGGAGGCATCACAATCCCTGACTTCAAACTCTACTACAGAGCTACAGTACTGAAAACAGTCTGGTATTGGCATACGAACAGACAGGAGGACAAATAGAACCGAATAGAAGACCCAGATATCAATCCACACATCTACAAACACCTGATTTTTGACAAGGAAGCAAAAAATATCAAATGGAAAAAAGAAAGCATATTTAACAAGTAGTGCTGGCATAACTGGATATCAACATGTAGAGGAATGAAAATAGACCCATATCTATCACCATGCACAAAACTCAAGTCCAAATGGATCAAAGACCGCAATATAAAGCCAGCCACACTGAACCTTATAGAAGAGAAAGTGGAAAGTATACTTGAACGCATTGGCCCAGGGAACCACTTCCTAAATATAACCCCAGCAGCACAGACACTGAGAGAAACAATTAATAAATGGGACCTCCTGAAACTGAAAAGCTTCTGTAAAGCAAAGGATATGGTCAACAAGACAAAACGACAGCCTACAGAATGGGAAAAGATCTTCACTAACTCCACAACAGACAGAGGGCTGATCTCCAAAATACACAAAGAAATCAAGAAACTGAACAATGAAAGATCACATGATCTAATAAAAAAATGGAGTACAGACCTAGATAGAAAACTCTCAACAGAGGAATCTAAAATGGCTGAAAGACACTTAAGGAAATGTTCATTATCCTTAGTCATCAGAGAAATGAAAATCAAAATAACTCTGAGATTCCATCACATCTGTAAGAATGGCCAAGATCCAAAACACTGATGACAACTTATGCTGGAGAGGTTGTGGAGAAAAAGGAACACTTCTGCATTGCTGGTGGGAATGCAAGCTGGTACAACCCCTTTGGATGTAAGTGTGGCAATTTCTCAGAAAATTAGCAAACACTCTTCCTCAAGACCCAGTAATACCACTTTTGGGTATATATCCAAAGGATGCTCAATTGTGACACAAGGACATGTGCTCAACTATGTTCATAGCAGCTTTGTTTGTCATAGCCAGGACCTGGAAACAACCTAAATGCCCCTCAACCTAAGAATGGATAAGGAAAATGTAGTACATTTACACAGTGGAGTACTACACAGCAGAAAAAAATGACATCTTGAATTTTGCAGGAAAATGAATGGAGTTAGAAAACATTATTTTGAGTGAGGTAACACAGACACAGAAAGACAATTATCACATGTACTCACTCATAGGTGGGTTTTAAACATAAAGCAAAGAAAGCCAGCCTACAAACCACAATCCCAGAGAACTTCGACAGCAATGAGGACACTAAGAGAGACTTACATAGATATAATCTACATGGGAAGTAGAAAAAGACAAGATCTCCTGAGTAAATTTGGAGCATGAGGACCTTGGGGGAGAGTTGAAGAAGGGAGGGGAGAGGCAGGAAGGGGAGCAGAGAAAAATTTAGAGCTCAATAAATATCAATAATAAAAAAGAATATATATAAAAAAGAAAGACTGAGTTGAAGAAAAAAAAGAAAGACTGAGTTGAAGAAAAAAAAAAAAAGAAAGCAGGCTGAGCAAGCCTTAAGGATCAAGGCAGTAAGCAGCACTTCTCCATTGCCTCTGCATTAGCTCCAGATTCCTCCAGATTCCTGTCCTGTTTGAGTTCCTGTCCAGACTTCAGTAAGTGATGAACAGTGATTTGGAAGCATAGGCCAAACAAACCCCCGTTCTCCTCAGTTTTCTTTTGGTCCTGTTGTTTCAACATAGCAATGTAACCTGAACTAGAGCAATAGGTTTTGGTAGTGGCATTGAGTGAACAAACATTCCTAATCAGAGAAACTGTCAGCAAAAAAAGTTTGGACATGTCATTATTGTATCATTCTTCATGACAATAGGATATATATACATATATATATATGTATTTCCTTAATAAATTTTTACCTGATAGAAAAATATTTCTAAATTAAGAACTAGTATATTGGCAGTAAACTGTTGCTCTTTCCTTAGATTTGAGGCTCAAGACTGAACATTTGCTGCTTTCTGTCTCTATCTGAGACTGTCTCATGATGAGTACATTTTCCAAATTCTGCTTAATTCTGTCAGTATGTAAGTTTCTAACCCAAACACTTCCCAGCCTTCTTTATGTTTTGAACCCCTGAGTTCACTTTTTGAAAGGAACTGAATCTATTCCCCAGCACATACCATTATCCTGTATCCTGTAGTGTGGAGGCTGGTCTGTGTTCGAACCAGGGGCTTTTCACTCACTTCTGCTAGTGGCGCTGCAGAAGGGAACATTCCCAAAGGCAGGCCGAACAGACAGCACATTTAGGCAGCCTGACCGTGGCAAATGGTTCCCAAAATAGCAGATTAATCATGTGGACAACTTCGGTGGCTGAGTTAACTGTCATTAAGAAATGTCCTAGGGAAATTCTTTGGGTCATTAAATATACTTAAATCTTGACAAATTAGGATTAATCAAAACACAAATTAGCACTCCCTATGAACCTCCAGCATGATTATCAAACACATTATGCAAGTAATATGCTAAATCTTAAGTTTCTGCCCCGGAGTACAGCTTTACTATTTGAGAGCATCACCCGACTCTGGCAGAATTGCGATTTTTATGTGGGCATTCAGCTTTTTGATAAATCTTTAGCACCTGTGAACTCATGAACATTACATTTTATTCTTTGTAGAAGCTAATGTCTTAACATAATGCATTTTGTAATCTTTAGATCATTCCATATTGTATCATTTCTATAGTTAGGCACCAAGAAATAGGAAACAAATACATTGTATGTTTCCTTGGTGGTTACATGGTGATTACTACATTTTTAACCACTGATTATAATAGTAAACTCTTAAGTAGGTTTAGCAACACATATACACATTAATTACCCCAGTGTGAAGCTCACATTGCTTTGACATCTACATTTTTTATTCTGCCTCCATGTGGCTGTTGAAAATAAGGAATTATTTTTAATATATAAGACCCTTAGGCCTTGCCAGACCATTGAGGAAATTAGAGAATTGTGAATTCAGGAATGTGGAAATATTTGTAAACACTGGAATAAATACATTAAAGTGTTTCATGTAACCTGTTCACATTTAGAGCACAATTTGTATTTACTCAAGATACAAAACCTTATCATACTTGGACATGGCTAGAAAGGCAAAAAGTCCTGAAGTGGTTTTGGCTCCACCAATGATGCCTCAAAAAATAAAGAGCATCTTCTTCCTGTGTCCTCCTCCTTCCCAACTAACAGCATTGCTATGACTATTCCTTTTAGAGGGACACTTAAACTTCAACACGACTCAATGAAGACAGGGTTAACAGTGATGTGAAGGTAGAAGGGAACCACTGCTTTTCATCATCAACCAGGCTCTGGAGTCTTTTTTGCTAGATCAGTAAAAACTTGGCTGACAAGGGGCTATCTCAGGATTTCTGCAGTGTGATCTCAAAGGGAACTCTAAAAATTATTAAGATTTCTAGAGGCTACAAGAAGGACCAGCAGCCTCAGGATTAGATTCTGAGTCTCCTCCTTTTAATCCTTGCACAGTTATTTGAGAGAGATATAGAGGAAGGGATGAAAAGAACATAATTGCAGCCCCTTCTTCTAGCTGCACTACAGCTAGTTCTTTCTGAATTGATTGATTGTGGATGACCTGATCTTGCTCACAGAGTAAGGGAAAGGGAAATGCAGTCGGACAGGTTCAATGATTTAAAGTATCACATTGCATCTAAAATGCTATCTTGAGTTTGAATCAAGTTTTATGATCCTGAAAAGATTTCTCATATGCTATATTTCAGAACCAAATTTCCTCAATATGTGAAGCCACAGAGTTGCAGTAGTCTCATTTTACAAACATAAAAGATAAGACACAACAGATTAGAGAACTGTTTGTGGAAGAACTGAAACTTCTACCATAGTCCAGAATTCACCTAACTATTTTTATTTAATTTTCTTTCAAGTTGGACTTCTAAAGTTGCTAGCAGTGTGAGAAGACATATGTATTTTCCATTCATTTTCAGTAATTGGTTTCGTAGATAATAAAGGATCAACATCCCAAGTAGATGCTCTCTTCATTTTGTGTGAGAACGGTGATGTAGTCCTTAAAATATTAAGATAGATGAAAATACAATTCAATGCTCTGGAGGAAAAGTAAAAACCCATATTGACAACTATTCAACTTATTATAAAGTAGTAGAAGCTTCACAACAGGAATGTACTGTCTTCATAGATCAGATTCCCTTCCCATAAAAAGTCCTGGATGTTACCTGGAACACTGATGTTGTACGCTGTCAGATCTCTGCACATTTCTGCTCTGACTAAACAAGCCCATTGTCTATGTTCCAGAAGTTGACTTTTTTCCAGCTTCACAACTTGGTGGAACTACATAATTCAGTAATGTAATACAAAAAAAAATCCATGGCACTTAGAAAATGGAGGGCTATTTCCTCTTTCTTGAACTATAAAGTAAAGTTAAATCATTTGGGAAGTTTAATAATGATGAGCCATTTAAAAACTGAAATCAGGATGGGAACAGGAGGGATCAGGTTGGGGGAGGATGGAGGAAGAGAGAACTGGGAGACAGAACTAGAATGGGGGGCATTTTGGGGACATGGTAGAAACCTAGTGCAATGAAAACTCCTAGGAATCTACAAGGGTGACCCTAGCTAAGACTCCTAATAATGAGGCAATTAGAGTCTGAAGCAGACATCTTCTGTAACCAGGCAAGGATTACAGTGTAGGGATTGGTACACCAACCTAGCCACAAAACTTTTGACCTACAATTTGTCTAGTCTGCAAGATATACTGGGGTAAAGGGGCCGCAGAACTTATGAGAGTGGCCAACCAATGACCTGTTCAAATTGAGACCTATGCCATGAGAGGAAGCACAGGTCTGACACTCCCTGGATGGCCAGGACCTAGAGGCTGGATAGCCACGAGACCAAGGATAGAGTCAAAACAACTGGAGAAAAGTCAGTGAAACGATTCCTGATGATATTGTGCTATACTAGTAGACAGAAGTCTAACATAATTGTCATCAGAGAGGCTTCATCCAGCAAATGATGGAGATAGATGAAAAGACCCACAGTCAAACATTAGGCAGAGCTTGGGAAATCCTACAGAAAAAGGGGAAAGAAGGATATTGGAGTTAGAGGGTCAAGGACACCACAAGAAAACTCACAGAATCAGCTAACCTGGACTCATAGGGTCTCACAGAGACTGGACCAACACAATCAGGGACTTAGGCCCTCTGCATATATGTTATGGTTTTGTAGTTAGGTCTTCTTGTGAGACTCTTAATTGTTGGAACGGTGACTGGCTCTGACTCTTTTGCCTTCTTTTGGGACGTTTTTACTCCTACTGGGTTGACTTTTCAGCCTTAATACCTGGGGGAGGTGCCCAGTCTTATTGCAATGTGATATGCCACCTGTACTGGGTAGGTTTTGTGTGTCAACTTGACACAGCTAGTTATCAGTAGAAGGAGCCTCAGTTGAGGAAATGCCTCAATAAGATCCAGCTGTAGGACATTTTCTCATTTGGTGATCAATGGGGGGAGGGTCAAGCCCATGGTGGATGATAACATCCTTGGGCTGTTGGTCCTGAGTTCTATTAAAGATAATAATAATAAAAAAGCAGGCTGAGCAAGCCATGGGAAGAAAACCAGGAAGTAGCATCCTTCTATGGCCTTTTGATCAGCTCCTGCCTTCAGGATCCTGCCCCGTTTAAGTTTCTGTCCTAACTTCTTCAGTAATGAACAGCAATGCTGAAGTATAAGTCAAACAGCCCCTCCACCACACATACACCAACTTGCTTTTTGATCATGGTGTTTTGTTACAGCAAAAGAAACCTCAACTAAGACACCATGTTTTGTTGGTATCCCTGGGAGTCCTGCTATTTTCTGAAGAGAAACAGAGGAGGAGTGGATCTAGGGGAGAGGGAAGGTATGTCGGGGGGTTGGGACTGAGAGGAGAGGAGGGAGGAGAAACTGCTGTCAGAATGTAATATATGAGAGAGGAATTTAAAAAAAAAAACAAAATAAAAAACTGCAACCAGATTGATGAAATAGATGTGGGCTCAGATATTTGAAAAGCAGAAGTGTTATCATCCACAAACTCGATCATAATCCACAAGAAAAGGAGATATAAAAAAGTAATTGAAAAGTGGCCACAAAACAGAAATTATTGGGAATGAAAAACCATATATGATAATTTTGGGCTAAAGAACAGGATGCTAAAACAGAAACACCCCATGTCATAACTCACAGGAAAATGCCTATCCTCCTGACATCCATATTTGTCCATCACAAGAAAGGAAAAATAAAAACCATGACAGATTCAAAACTAGGAAACACCCATCAGCTGTTTGTCCCCTTCCAACAGTAAGTGTGGGTATAGTTATTCTATTAAATAGGGGAAGAAAGAAAGGGCAATGTTAGGTGATGGTGAGGAAGGTCAGAGTGCAGGCCAAATACAGGAATTATGAATAAGAACAGAAAGAGGACATGTTGCTTCATTTATTTGAATTTCACGGACTGGCACAGTTGATTGAAGATGACAAAAGTTGAAAAGTGGTTCCACCCTGGCAGATAATTGGGTTTAAGAGAGAGAGAACTGAAAATATTGAATCTGCCTGGGATGTTGGGTGCAATTGTAGTATAAAACTTAGTTATTCTTAAATTACTTGAATCTGTAATCTTATGTTATGAAGCTAATCTTAATTTTAAAAACCGCAAGCAATCAGACTAGACAACAGATTTTATACAATTGATGGTATTTTCTTTCTAATCACATAGGAAAATACAAGAAAAAACATGAAACAAAGTCAATGAGCTAATGGGACTTTTTAAAAACAAGGAATGATCTTTTAACCACATCAGAAATGTTGGTAAATCAGATGCTGTTTAAAACGGCAGCAAAAAAAAAATTGTGTCAAAAACATCCAGTAAGTGAATGTGTTGAAAATATATTATGAATAATTTATAGTCTGTGACAGATAAAACCATGGCATATGTAGTATACGTAGCATTCTTATAAAATAAAACAAAATAGTTGAAATAGACAATTCGGATATAATGTGTGTGTGTGTGTGTGTGTGTGTGTGTGTGTGAGAGAGAGAGAGAGAGAGAGAGAGAGAGAGAGAGAGAGAGAGAGTGTATTTAGTCAGAGAGATGTCACTGAAATCACCATAAATATATCTGCTGAACTGGGAGAGATGAAAACAAAATATAACACCCATTGCTACTGAAAAAAAGCAAGTATTAACATCCTTCTTAGAAATGGGAATTGTCAAACAGTAGCTATTAAAAATTAAAATTGCTCACAAAAATTTCTCATCTGAAAATCTACTCAACAGGATAAAACCATCAGAGAAAGATATAGGTAGGTATATTTGCTTTACTATTACCTGGAAAGGCATAAAGTTAGGATTGAAAATGGAATCGCATTAGTGACAGAATAGTTCAGTGTTATGTTGTAAAACCATAGATTACAATATCCTATAGAATTAGGGTATATAAAATGAATGTTACATGATTTCATTTTGTAAATAGGATTTGGATGCAATTTTGTAAGGTGTGAAGTGAGAAATTTCAAGTATAATATTAAATTACATAGCTAAGTGTGTGATGGTGTGTGTATGTAAATTATATACATACATACATATATATATATATATAAGAATACTAGCATATTTATTGCGGAAGTGAGAAAGATGTGAAAGATTATACACATGAATGATATTGAGTAAATAAATTTTTGGTGTGGAGAGAGGGAATAGCAATGATCAAGGATGGAATAAAAACCACAAAATAGCACTAAAAACAACTAAATAAAACACACATTGATTTTATCTGTGTAAAATTTGTGTGTAACTGTGTGTCTTTATGGGTGATATGGGCACTATTGCAAAAGATAGTCTTAACTTGAAAATCTCTGATCAGGTTGTATAACTTTAGAAGAATAACAGTTATTAAATATTACAGGAACAGGCTTGGCGACCAAGATGCTGTATTTGGACATTACCTATGATTTGAAAAGATCTAAGGTAAAATTTAACTACTTTAAAAAAGAATTTTGTTAAACAATTAATAGAAGCCAGAATATTTAAGATGGTTTTAACCTGAAAGCCTTCTACCACGGTCTGGATTTCATAGTTCCAGGAAGTGCTATGTCAGGTGCCAAGGGAAAGAAGCAATCTCTAGGTCTAGATGGTGATAACTCTGAACTCCAACAATGACCACTGTGGCAAGATATTCCCAATGGTGCGGTAATGACATATATATTGTCAATAGGCAACAGCTGCTTAATTGATCTTAAGGTGCACTCAATGGGAGGGAAATCATGCTTGGTTTTACCTAGCCAATCATTTGTGGCTAGGTAGGTCTTAGAAGGAAACCTACCACCACAACTGTGATAACCAGCATGATTCCTAAAATCCATCCTTATACCTACAGTAACTGTAGCTCTCACCCCACATCAAAGAAGCTTTTATTTGCATCAATCAGAGGCCATCAGAGAAAACCACGAGTTATACTGCAAGAACCAACTGATTTAGGGGAGCCCAGTCCCAACAGATACATGTTCAACACTGCTCCCGCATGGAAGGCTCAAGGAGCAGCATGGAAGAGGGGCCAGAAAGACTGTAAGAGCCAGAAGGCAGGATGTCTGCTGGGAGATTATGTCTCCTGGAAATGGAAGTTACACCCATAATAGTGCAACAGTATGGTGACCAAAATAAGACCCGAACAGTGGTAATACCAGTAGACACGCCATTGTGGAATGGGGAAATATCAGAGTCCTTCCCTAATAAAAGAACTATGGTTAACTAATGACTGCTCAGAAAGGAAGAATTTGTTTTCCTCAGGGGAAAAACAGGAGTGAGGGCTTAATTAGTATTCAATACCAATTGAGGAGCCCTGAAATCACATATACAGAAGCAACACTAAATGGATTCAGAAAGTTTTATGTATGTGTGTATACATATATATACACACACATACATACATACATACATACATACATATGAGTATTTGTAACAATAACAATCAAAGAAGAAAAGTATCAGTTTTTTAAAATCAGGGATAGGGCAATGGGAGGGGTCAGAGGGAAGGAAAGAAGTGATGTAATTACATTTTAATTATTTTTTTTCAAAAATTGTGTGTATGTAATTGCTGTGTGTGGTTCATACACATGGGCACATGGGCGAAAGAGCATGAAAAGGCCAAAGAAAGGCATGAAGTGACTTCCCCTATCACTTTTAATTCCTTCAGGACTGGGTCTCCCACCCAGGCTATCTGGTTAGTGATGTCCTTGGATCGACCTCTCTGTACTCCTCAACATTGGGTTTGCAGGTGCATACAGTGGTGCCCAGTTTTTCACACTGGAGCCTGGGATTTGAACTCAGGTCCTCATGTTTGCACAGCAAGCCTTCTTGCCCACTGAGCCAGCTCCCTAGCCACTATTTTTAAACAAATTCTTATACTCTGATAATTTACAGTAATTTTACCACTTATATTGTAATAAAGTTGAGTCTTAGTGTTTCTTTTAATTTTAGTTCAGTGACTTGAAAAGTCTTTTCTCCAAAATCGTATATGGCTAGTATAAAAATAGTAATCTATGGGAGCTATTATATTTAATAAAAATATCCCTAAAATATTTATAGATTCAAATTCAGTGTGCTAAGGGAAAGTAATTAAGTAATACATTGCAATTAATGCCCTCCTCATGCGTAAGGATGAAGGCAGAGAAATGAAATGCAATCAGAGACATGGTGAAACATAGCTTCTGATTTTTTCTTTTTTATTATCAAAAATTTTAAAAATTAAAAAAAATTACATCACTCCCCTTTTTTATCCTTCCTGCCCCCTTCCATGTCACTCACTTTTCTTTTCTTAATTCTCACCAATATCTACATGGTCCACTTCCCCACCTAATCCCAGAATGGCTGAATCTGTTTATTGTAACCAAGACTAGCACATATATTTTGTTCCACTTATCAGTCTCATTTGTGAAATAACCAACCATATAGCATCTTTTTCTGACATTATATTCTCACCAATTCTTCAGATGTGTAGTCAAAGGGACTTGATTTATTATGAAGATGGGCTGATCATCAGTTCTCAAATTATCAGCAGCTAAATATTCTAAATGGTTTCCTAGATAGGAGACTAGCGTGCCTTTATAGACTGAAGCCTCTGTCTTGGGGAATAGCATGAAGACCTCATTTTTCCTTGCATCTGTGTGTCATGATTCACAGCAAAGAACCAGAAGTCAGAGATGGATTTCTGGGTTCAAATAAAATAACTACATCGATGAGGCGTGAAACTTTGGTTTATCTTCCCCTATGGCAGCTTTTCCTAAACACAGTCGTGTTTTTTCTCTGTGAGGGTTATAGAACGTCACTATCTGTGAAGATTACTGATAGAAAGGGCAAGATGAACTGCAACAGAAATAAAAGTGTCTTAGCATAAAACCCAGACTCTGCCAGCAGTAATGATGCGATTTTTCTCTCTCTTAAAAAAAAAAACAACCAATGAACCAAACAAACAACCACCCCACAAGCAACCCCCCCACCAAACCCAATCAGACTGTCACAAAGCATAAAACTCTGTTGTGGGTGTGTGATTTGCTTCACTAAAAGAAGTCAAGATATCAACTAAAATACATTATGGAAGTTCCATCATGGAAGAAGTAATTATTCTGCACCTTTTCTATCCATGCACTCACATAAATGTATACATCTAGGAAAATATATATCTGAAATATCAGCTACATTACATTCTTAAGGTCATGTAATAACATGCTTTGGGTAAACTATTTCTGCTAACTTTCATCCTTAAATTGATTAAAAAAAAACACTATCTGGGTGGTGTACACCTTTAATCCCAGCACTTGGGAGGCACAGACAGGTGGATCTCTGTGAATTCGAAGCCATCCTGGTCTACAAGAGCTAGTTCCAGGACAGGTCAAAGCTACAGAGAAACCCTGTCTCAAAAAACCAAACAACAACAACAACAACAAAACAAAAACAAAACCCTAACGTATTAGGTAGAACAGGTATATATTTGTTAATAATAAATCCCATGGCACTAGCTTGTTTTTCATGACAGCGAGTATCAGGTCTTTCTTTTGGGGAGGATTTTGGGGGTGATCTGAATTCATTAAGTTGGAGAAACGCTGAGTTATTCTAGGATCTATCTAAAAGAGGCTTAGAATAACATTTCCAAAGAATACTTCACTACTGAGCTTCAATAAGGTCTGTGTCGAGAGTAGGGAATAGAGGAAGGAGACCCAGTGAATGATTCCCTAAGTGAATGTGTGCTGTTGACATGTATCTGGAGCCTCAGACCAATGGAGGAAATGGCAAAGTTTATCCCCTCCTCAGAGTGAGGCTCAGAGAGAAATGGCAAAGCCTTCCCTCCTGGCCTCTGGTTGATAGTGCGTGCAGAAAATGTCCACCATCGCTTTCTCTATCCCCTAAAGAATGCTGAGGAATGCTCCCCTAGAGGACTGCTCCTGGTGAAATTAGCTGAGCCCATCCTTTTGATGTAGCTGCGTACCATACACTGTGCCTCTTGTTTATCTTTACATAATAACCCTGTCTCCTTGTTTATCTGTGAGCAATAACTCTTCTTTCTATTCATCTTTCTGTAACATGCTGAGCTTCTGGGTGTTGTGGCTTCTCTAGTGGAGAGCCCAGACCATCAGATCCCAGCTTTCTGTGTCTATACATTTGTCTTTTCTTTGTTCCCTAGCTATACCAGTCATGTTCAATTCTCTGGAGGCTGCGCAATAGTAGTTTCTTTCTTTCTTTCTTTCTTTCTTTCTTTCTTTCTTTCTTTCTTTCTTTCTTTCTTTCTTTCTTTCTTTCTTCCTTCCTTCCTTCCTTCTCTCTCTCCCTCTTTCTTTCTTCATATCTCTGTCTTTCTTTTTTCCCTTTTTTATTGGCTTATCCTGTATTTATAAAAGAACAGGAAACTGAATTGGGTTTGAATGGCTCTGCTTCTCTAACTCATCAAAGAAAGTGTTTTATGACATGTCATTCCCTTCTCTATCAGGAACTGCACCAGGTCCTGTTTAGACAGGGTCATTATTTTCAGGAGTTGCAAAACAAAAATGCAGAAATCATTTCCACCCCCTACTGCTGTAAGAAGAACATTAGTAATACATTGGAGAAACTGAAGCCCAGAGTGTACTCACTGCCTCTGTGGTGTTTCTGCAGTAGCTGTTGATCTTTTCAAAGCCCTGGGGCAAGGTGCAATTTTCCCTGGGTTCAAAAACTGCTCAAGAAACTGTGTGTGGTGGCATACAGGCCTTTAGCCCCAGAACAGAGGCAGAGACAGGCAGATTCCTGAATTTGAGGCTAGCCTGTATTTATACAAAGAATTCCAGGACAGCCAGGGATATATATATATATATAGTCTTCAGGATAAAGAAAAAAAGAGACTCATTGGCTATGGGAGCATGTGCTGGTCCCTGGGTCCCAGTAGATAAGTAGATAAACTGTAGATAAGTCATTATGTACATGATAGGAAAATCCATCATTTTGAAAGACGGCTGAGTGACTTGTCACCTAAAAACATCAGATGCCTGTCTCATGCTGTCTACTAGTCATGCCAGGGAGCTGCAGATGTTCTGCTGCTTTTTCCTACAGGGGTATTTTAAAGAGCTGTTGAGTAAGTTGCATAGGATGGGCAGATGAACTCAACCTTTCCTAAAGCATAGGTTGCCTAGCAACTTGCTACAGAAAGAGACCGGGTGTGACAAACTTGTATACTAATATATAAGTGCAAGTTTATAATAAACACTTTTTGAAGAGATTGGCAATCTCTGCCAATTGATTAATCATCATACAGATGAAATTATCATCCCTAAAAATATAAATTATATTTATTTGTGTATGTGTGTGTGTGTGTGCGTGCACTTGTGAAGGTCAGGGAATAAATCTTGCAAGTTGATTTGCTCCTTGCACCCATGTGGGTCACAGGTATAAAGCCCATGTGCCATAAGTATTCAGCAGGCTTGGCAGCAAATGCCTTTACCCACTCACTAAGCCATCTCACAAAAGTATCCTCTTAAGTGTATTTTGCAAAGTTATTTTTAAAACTTAATTCATAAACGATAACCAAGTGTTTATTTATAGAAAACCAAAAGATTTCACGGGTCCTATGGTCCATTATCATGTATACAAAAGTGTTTCCCCATCTCTCTGCCTCCTTTAAATGTTTGTTGGTTTAGTTAGATATGCAGGCACTGTTTTGAACACCTTTGCTATGGTTCCATGTTATACAGGTTAACCAAATGTTGCTCATTGACTCTGTTTATAAATAAAAGGTTTTTAGATGAGGCAGAGGATTAAAAGATCTAAAAGCATGCTACACTATTTTCAAGTTTTCCGTTTACGCTGGTGACTGGGGTTTATCGTAAGGATTGTTTTTACCTGATTTCATTCATTGAGTACAAGTGTAGGTCCCCACCTTTGCACTTCGCTGTCATGTGTCAAAAGCTGTGATCTGAACGTGAAAGTAGAGTACACGTGAAATTATTTAAATAAGTGTACAGAATAATGACTTTCCCTCAGTGTATCTGTGTGTGTGTGCGTACCCAAATGCACGTGTGAACCCATGCTTTTGAAGCCCAGAAGTCAGCAGCTACTGTCCACTATTTTTTTTAACCCATACAAGATCTCTAATTAGCCTGGAATATATCTAGTAGGCTGAGAGCCATAGAGCTCCACCTTGTCTGTCTTCCTGGTGGTGGAGTCTTAAGTAAGAGCTGCTACATGTTTTTATTTTTATTTGAATGAGTTGCGGGGATTGAACTCAAATCTTCATGCGTTTGAGGCAGAGTGAGCTGTCTCCCTGTCCCTAAGGTGAGATTTTCATTGAGTACAATTAGATCACGAATGCAGCGGCGACTTCAATGCTAGTACTGGAGGCGTTTCTGCCAGGGAGTTGAGAAACTAGAAGTAATTTGAAAATAAGGAAAATAAAATATGATTAAGATATTCTTTAGAAATCCTACCAGCCCCAAGAAATAATGACCTCTGTTAACTAATCTGCCATTTATCAGCCTTATTTCTTCTTTTATGTGCTGACTCCTTTAAGAAACATGCTGTGTCATGCAGAATATCACTGGGCTTGAGAAGGCTTTTAGTCTGCTAGGATGACTTCATTGAAATCTTCCAAGAGTCCGCTCCTACAGCTCTACCCCTCCCATATCACCACCCACCTCACCATTCATGGAGAGTCTGGTTAGATCATGTAATACCATACTGGTGAGCATTCTCTCTTTTTCCTGAAAGACACCACACCAAGTTATTAATTTTCCTTACCTGTCTTCTAAGTGATTTTTTATCTGTTCACCTTCCTGGAGAATGCATTTCTTATCATCTAGTCCATTAGTCCAGATACTTTCTATACGCATCTCTCAAAATTGCTTTTATTGAACAGTCCTAATAAAAACTCTATTTCCCCCATCCTGCTCTTCCCAAAAATCAACTAAATAAAGATGTGCCTGGACTACCTAATTCACTGTGTGTGTGCGTGCGTGTGTGTGTGTGTGTGTGTGTGTGTGTGTGTGTACGCGCTCACACACATATGCATGTATGACTAGCTCTCTTGCTTGTGTTTCCTGGTGGTTACCTTTGTTCTCTACAATCAACAATTCTAATACCTACTTAGTCGAGTGGTTTTTGTACTACACCCATTGCAAGATTCTCCATGAGGAAGGCTTGGACGCTCCTTACAGGGAGTGGAGGAAGTGGGCAGCGGATAGGTAATGATGTACACACTGTATCTGAGTAGAGGTGCCTTCACATGCTTATACATGGTGAGTTTGTTGGAACTGTAGAAAGAGTAAGTGACTTGCTCAAGATGGTGGCAGGCTGAGTACAAGTGCCAAGGTCTCTCGACTTTTTCCTGTTTCTCAGCCATTACTTGGTTGTTGTCACAGCAGAAATTTTAGACAAGGCAAAAGTCCACTAAATGTGCACACGTACTTTTCTTCCATGCTAATATTAAATTATAGAGATTACTTCCTGCCATGATAAGGGACATTTGGACCATCAATTATTAAGCCTAGCTCATAAGTCTGGTATTAGTCTACTTGAATTCTACATTTAGACGGAAAACAGTTTTTATTTTCTTGTTGTTGGTCAAACTAAAATAATGTTGGCTAACTTCAGAAAGTTTCTGATTGGCTTAAGAGATGGCTTTGATTTGCAGAAATTTCTTGAAATGCTGCTAACTCTAACTTTAGAACATATCTTTTATTATCAACCATTTTCTGCATGCATATTTTCAGGATTAATCTGTGCACATGCTTGAGACAATTATACAGTCCTAAAACTGAAGACAGACCCTGAAAAATCACATTCCTTTCACTGCCTTTGTTGGTTTGACCCTCTCCTTTTGTTCTTTAGCCTATTTGGTTCGAGTAAAAGGGAATCCATAATTGTTTTCTATTCTGGAACATACCGGCAGCAGTATATATGAAAAGTAAAAAACAGAAGGAGTAAGGGATATGGCCCCACTTTTTTTTAGGTCAATTATTCCTATGTTTTGGTGGTCTCTAAGCAATCAAATGTCTTTGTGAAATAATTTTAAGTGAATTAACTGTGTGTTTGGAAACCTTTACTTCATTTGAAGATGATTGAACAGTAAAAAATGGCCTGAAATGCTTTATGAGAAATTATATTTAAGTTTATACTTAAATAAAATAATATGGAATGTTGATGCAAAATACAACAGTTTGATGTAGTTTTATGTATCACAGTACATAAACTAGCTAATTTTCAATTGTTTTAAAATTATAATTTTACCAACAATAATTTGACAAGACACAATAATCATTAACAATGTGGTTTTGGCAGTCTCATAGTACAGTTGCTTTTCTCCAATCAACTTTGTTTTATACATCATACTTATAGCAAACATCTTCCATTTGCTGTTTTCGGAGTTATCTCATACTGAGTTTTGTTTTTGCTTTTCTTTTTTACTCACTTTGCAGTCACAAAATGAAAATGTAGACATCATGTACAAACAAGAAGTTCGTGCAAAGTCAAGTTTTCAAAACCACATGCAAGTCTCAGCGGCACATGGCTTAGAGCTCACACGCTCCAGGATCATGTAAAACTGGCATGCAGATGAGAGGAGAGAAAAGCACCTACATCATGAAGAGAGGATGATGAAAGAGAATGACATTTTCTTTATGACAGTTATCTAATGCAAACCGTATACCCATAACCTCTACCAGCATGGGAATGGGGGCAGAGAAGTGAACTTTTGTGGGGCGTAGGAAACTGTACATCAACGTTATTGGAGGTCAAGTTGTTACTGAAATGGAGAATTGCTATTCTGTACTTGGCCTCTTCCATGTTATCTTCCCCAGCTTCTTGCTCTGTATTTCCTCTGTTATATCATGCAAAAAAGATCAGAACTAACACTGGAAATCACTTAACAAGCTCTAAACCTGACAGATAACAAGGGTATTCTCCACAATTTACACGAGAATTAAATTGGATATAAATACCTCCTGTTCTTACCGGTGGGTGTTGTGATTCCATGTGTTAAGGTGTGAAGCAGACAGGAAAGAGATAAATCTTTCATAAGTACATTGTAAATAGGCAAGTGGTATAGAAACCATATTTATAGGTAATAGAGTCAAACAATGATAGGTAAATAGTTGTCACAAAATATTTTATCATAAAAATGGTCATAAATCTAGGTTTTATGGAGAAGGGAGGTAAAATAAATGGCTGTATTACTACTGTTATTGAAATACCCTGACAGTATGAAACAATAAAATTGAGTGACGCATATTTTAATTAAAAATACTTGACACTGCTTAAGCAAGCCCGGCACTATTTTTGAATGCTGGTATTTTTGTTAAACAAGCACAGTAACAATTTATAAAAGCAACCAATATATATATATAGGTGCTCTTTCTTGCTAGATTAAAAACCACCTCAGAAGAGATTAATTTAATAAGTGGCTTTTTCACCGTGAACTTTGGGACATCTTAAAATCGCAGCTCAAAAGCTACATTTTAAGCTCTAAGGAGCTCGTGTATTTCTTCAAATTAAAAATTTTATGATAATATGATTGTATTTCTCAGCAAATAAATCACATGCAGCTATGATAAATTTATCGACATATAAATGTGTCTTTGAGTTGTCAGAAAGTGCTCTATGGCTTTCACCATGATTTCTGATTTTGATCCATTGTCTTTTTGTTGGAACATCTCTGGCCAAATGGTAAATAGCCATCTAAATTGTCCATATACACTCACACAAAAAATGGCATCATGTAATTGATGGAATCAATAGATAATTTATTTTCGGGACAGGGGAAAGATATGAGGATGTGTCGTGTTTTTGTTTTTTTCTATAGCTCTGTACTAAGCAGTGGGATTTGGCTTTGTTGTATAATTTATCTGTAGCATTAAGTGTCTAAAGCCAAACAGCAAAGTAAATAATGTAAGCAATGCTCTTAATCCCAAAAAGAGCTCTTCAGAACATATTCATCTTAATTAGACTTCTATGCAGTGATTGAGATGCTTGTGAAAAGTGTATTTTTTTAAAAAATATTAAATATTTTAAAAGGTGTTAAGGAATGTCTGTCCCCTCCTTGAGCAGAGAGAGTCATTAAGCCAAGTAAGTATATTGAAATGGAATATAATCAATTGTTAAAGGAAGCATGAAACTTCCTATCAGAAAATGCTTTCTGACATATGTAAGGTCCCTAAAGTTTCCTACAAATATTCAAGATGTCCTCCTTCAAAAGCATGTTCATCATGGATTGCTGCTTAGGCTCATCAAATTGTCACAGTTGGTTTTCTGAATCTTAATTGCTCATAAGCTCAGCAACTTTTCTTGTTGTTATTTGTTTGCTCATTTGTCACCAGGCCATGCCATGAAGGCCTGAGTTTTAGCTAAGACAATGTTTCCTTTCATTGGAGATGGGAACTCTATGACACATAGTTATATCAGTTTGCATCACGTTATAATGCCTTTGCCACACAGTATAACTAGATATAGCACCATGCAATGCCATGAATTGAGAATGAGACACTATCTCCAGGGGAGAAAATAAACATCCAAGAGAAGGAAACAAAAGCACGGGGCTCAAAGCTGGTGAGACTGGCCTTTCATTTAGCTATAGCTGTAATGCCTGCAGAGCTTCTGTTTTGGGAAACAGAAGTACATACCATGTTCATGTCAATGCCGTTGGTGTAAGTCCATGCGTGCTGGAAATATTCTTCAAGCCGTTGCCGCAGAGGGTTGGGGATTTGGTGGAAGCGAATGAACTCTTTCACTCTCAGCATTTGCATGTGGTACCTGGCGGTTCCCGAGTACAGTCTTTGAATAATTGCAGAAACATTCCCAAAAATGCTTGCATACATTAGGGCTGGATTGGATAAAAAACAAAGTTATGGGGCAACACTGCATTTGGGCATCGTATTTTTTTCAGAATATCAAATGTGCAGATTTTAAGTATTTAACCCAAGTATGCAAGTATGTCATTTTACCCTGGCCCTTGGGTAAACCTATTCTTTTGTATAGTTTTTTTTTTTTTAGCAGTAAAGAGATGTAAAGAACTCAAAATCACCATGATTCAAAGTAAAACTCATAATGCTTTATGAGATACACCTGCAGCCAAGAACATAAACTAGATGTTCAATACACTTGTGATAAGCCATCTTATTTGTAGTAAGCTACATCGTAGTCGTCATTACCATCTTTTTTCTATGAAAAATTCATGAGGCAAAAACATCCTTTAGGGACTTTAATACCACCTTAATTTATATAAGCTTTGCATTAAATTCTGGTGGGCAACTAAGAGCAATGGCAATACCCTATATTGTTTTGGGGGTTTGCAGGACACCCCTGACCAACAACTCTAGAAGTATCACATACATGGCCCTGGACTGTTTTGGTGACCTGTTGCTTTGGGAAGGAGCATTATCCCCTGTGTAGGCTAACTCCAATTAAACTTTATTATGTGATAAATAAATATATAATAAAATAGTAGGTTTCCCTATGGCTATCTCTCTTCCTACATGATATTGTCCTAGGACATGAAGAAATCAACTTGGCATGAGCTACGAACCTTTTTTCCTGCCGACTGGCTTTCTCAGTATTTGAAAATGATATGCAGACTGCTAGAGAGAAAAGTTGTCAACAATCTTACTCAGCTGTAAACTCTTAGAGCTAAAATAATAATCAGCATAGATGTTTATGCCCGTGGGTGCAATAGTAACAGAACAATAACCACTGTGGGAAGCTCATGCCTAGTACTGTTCTCGCTAAGAACACATGGTTGGGAAGGTCATATGCTTGAGGATAAACCTACCACCATTACTTTACTGAATGGACATAGTATCAACCTGTTTTCTACATCTGTACCTCTCACCCATCTATTAATGAAACCCTTGGATCTCATCAGAGGTGGTTTCCAGTGCAGCGGATAGATACCACAGAAACTCACAATGGGTCAGATTGCAGAGAGCCAGTAGCGTATGAGAGCTACAAATGGGACAGCTAGAGTACACTTTCCCCTCCCTCCAGGCTCGATGAACATCAAGGAAGAGGAAGTAGAAAGATTTTAAGAGCCAGAGTCAGGGAGGACCAGAGCAAAAGGGTGTCTTCTAGATGTGACAGGACCAGCTACACTCATTAACTCACAGAGGCTGTGGTTGCCTACACAAGAACAAGCCAGGCAGCATTCCAGGAGGAAAGAGCTCCTGACAGCTGGATGGCTTTTTGGGGAGGGAGAGTCAGATTAAGGTTGTGGATTCTGGTGGATCAACTGTGCTCTGGAGAAGGACCCTATACCCATGAGTATATGGTAACACAAATTGGACTTGTTGGGTTATCAAAAAATGTTGGGTAGTAACATGAAGTTGGGAGAAGAGGTAGAAGGAGAGGTGGGGCTGGAAGGAGTGGAAGGTGGCCACAATTACATTGTATGTATGTATGAAATTCTCAATGACGTAATAAGATATTATAATAAAAAATTAGAAATTAATCTTGAGTTGGACAGTGGTGGCGCATGTTTTTAATCCCAGCACTCAGGAGGTGGATCTCTGTGAGTTTGAGGCCACCCTGGTCTACAGAGCTTATTCCAGAACAGCTAGGGCTGTTACACAGAGAAGCCCTTTCTCAAAAAAAATTAATATTGAATTAGGACATTGCCATCACAGCCTGGTATTTAATCGTGTCAGGATAAAAACTAATTGCAAAATTTCAACACTTTGGAGTTTTCAAATAACTGATAATTTTCTTATGGAACATAGAGTTTTCTTAGAGTGTTAATATGTATATAATTTTTAACTTATTCTAAGTTGATCATATATATATATGACTTAGAAAAAAATGTATATTGCTTAACTTTTGCCAAGAAAGCTGTACCACATTTTGCTCATCTATTCGAAGAAAGTGCTATGACACCCATACACACTCAGCATTTAGAATATCCTTGTAATTACTTCTTGGGATAACATTTTTTAAAATGTGTGTGAGCTTTTTTGCCTGCATGTATGTATGTGTACCATATGTGCGTGTGTGTTTTATTTATAGAGGCCAGAATAGGAGTCAGTGCCCTGGAACTGGAATTAAAGAATGTTGTGAGGCCCTAGCCCTATGGGAACTGAGCCTAGATCCTACGTAAGAGCAACAAGTGCTCTTAACCACTGAGCCATTTCTCCAGTCCTTGCAATAAATTTTTATTTAAGATTTCCATGTTCTTATTGTTTTCCCTTTTGTGTTTGCATTTCTAATAATTAAAACATGGAAATACTTTATTTTATGAAGAAAGATTACATGATCTATTTCCTGCTTATGGATCTTTGGGACTCTGTCAAGAGCTTTGATGTGGCAATGAAGGTTTCAGGCTCTGGGGCCAGAGTACACAAGTAGGTGAAAGATGTGCCAAAAGCAATAGCACAGTCTGAAGTATGAGATTCAACTATGTTTACTCATCGTGTCTTTTTACTTGAAATTCATTTTCTGGACAATCCTCAAAAATCTACTTGCTCATTTAAAATGTAGATGTTACCAGACTTAGGCTCTGCTACATGAATGCGTTTTTTTTGACCATTTGTTTTCCTTCCCAGCTCATTTCCTTGGCATGTCTTGTCATGTTTGATTGTCATAGTCTTTGTTTGCCATAGATGTCCCGAGGAAGGTATGTTTCTGGAGTAGATGCGATCATTTGTTAAAATACATAAAAGCGAGGACATGTGAGGAGTAATTTCATGACAACTTGCCTAGGAGAGTGTGTTCAGATAATTTGATTATTTGACACTCTATGTGAGTCTGGTTGAGACACATATCTCAAATTAACACTTGAGATGAGTAATAAAGACTGAATTCTCCTCTGTAGGTAGTCATCACCCATCAAGTTTAAAGGTCTGATGGAGCAGGGAATGCTCTCTTTTTCTCTCTTACTGTCTAGAGTAGAGCATTGCTCTTGACTCTGGGCTGTACTAACCAAGAATAAAATTATGCCTTGGTTTTCCTGCAAAACTCTCTAAATCACTTCTTTGTCCTCTTGACTCTGGGCTGTACTAACCAAGAATAAAATTATGCCTTGGTTTTCCTGCAAAACTCTCTAGATCACTTCTTTGTCCTTGTACCTGTTTGGTTCTCCTGTGAAAATCTTGGCAAATAGAAGAACCCTATAGTGAGGCTAAGTTGGCCAGTATGTGGAACATCAATGCTCTGCAATGTTCTATGTGTGAAATGTCAATTGTTTGCAATGCTGATCAGCTGTTTAGTTTGCTTCATCTTCAGGAAGAAGCAGCAGAGAGAAACTGTTTCTAATTTGAGTAAATTAATACTTTATTAAGGAGATAGCAATATTCACAAGAAATTGATTCATGTGACTCATTTGAGAAGTATATTTTAGTGAGAGAAATTTTTCAATATGTAAAAGCATATTTTACATGTCCCTAACTTTCCAGAGTTACACACTATCACACACTCATGAAGCAGATACTGAGAGTACAAGACCCTCACTGACTATTTTTCCTGGAGTTCATAATGTGAAGGGGGTCTTAATACATACACAGTAGTTTTATCTTCATTTCTCTATGAAAATGAATCAAAAGCCTAACACAGAACCGGGAATTGCCTACACTGTTATGTACGTTAGGATTATGAATGCTAGGATTCAGGCATTATGCTGGCCCCTGCCACCTGGCAGGATGCACTCAGGCAGTACCTTGGCCAGTCCAGGGCCCTATGGCTGCTTTGTCACTACTCTGTACGCAGGACAAAAAGGTTCCTTTAAAAGACAAGCTCCAGCCAGGCAGTGGTGGTGCATGCTTTTAATCCCAGCAATCGGGAGGCAGAGGCAGGAGGATCTCTGTGAGTTTGAGGCCAGCCTGGTCTACAAGAGCTAGTTCCAGGACAGGCACCAAAGCTACAGAGAAACCCTGTCTTGAGAAAACAAACAAACAAAAAATTAAAAAAAAGACAAGCTCCACCCATTTTATTCCTGCTCCCTTCACTGTTCTTCTCAAGAGGCAAGTAGGTCTCTGCCCCCGTCTCTCTCTCTCTTTCTCTCTGTCTGTCTCTCTCTGTGTCTCCCTCTGTCTCTGTTTCTGTCTCTCTCTGTGTCTGTCTCTTTCTGTGTCTCTCTCTGTCTCTGTTTCTGCCTTTCTCTCTCTCCCCACCCCATTTCCCTTTCTCTCAATAAACTCCTCACCTAAGCTCTGTCTGCATGGCGTCACCTGCTATGGCTTGTCTCTCACCCACCGCAAAGGTCCCTCCCGTGGAAAATCATTACACTGTGAAAATGGAAAACCTAGATTCTAAGTATGAGATTGGAAACATGAATGAGAAATTGGAGGATGTATTTGAATTTTAAAATCCTAAGGAAAACATGAGGTTTTATCCACCCCTCCATTTTAAAACAAAACATTGCCAGTTAGAGAGAACAAATTATTATTATTATATTTTTGCATTTATTTAGTTGGTGCCCATTCACTGGCAAAGAATATTGGTCAAATGTATATTGGCAAAATAAATAAATGAATAAACAAATAATACTACTTATATATAGGAATTTCTTTCTCTAATTCAACATTTCATTGACCTGCCTTAGCCTTCTTCACTGGAAAGTTTTGACTTCATCAAAATTGTTTACTTTAGGTTGAATTATCATAGAAGCAAAATAAGCATAACCTCCTTGAGCCCATAACCACACATATTAAATGCTAGTGAAGTATTAGCTTTATATTCTATTACAACCACTATGGCTTGCTTTTTTGATCTATTCCATGTATTTCAAACATATGTAACCAAAGGATGAAAATTTTTGATGAATTATAAATGCATAGCTAGATGCATCCCTTTTAGGTATGTATTTCATTTGGTTGTGGCAAATGTGAGCACTCCTGTTGACATATTGAGATATTAGCCTCTGCCTACCCTCCTAGAATACTTTCTCACATTGTTTCAGACGTGGAACTGCAGAGACAAGCTTCACTAGCTAGGGACCAAGGCACACATACCATACACGTTGGCCTCTTGATCAGCATAATGCTGAGAATCATTGCGTCCATAAGTACCTTAAAAATCTGTGAATCATAAAGATGTACCAGAGTTTGTTTGCATCATCTGCTGATGGAAAGCACAGAATTTCTACACAGTAAAAACTGCCGTGAACATTTATGTACAGATCTTTGTGTGGGCATGTATTTTCATTTCTGTTTTAAACACCTAGGTGTGGTCTAGGTTGTTTAAGTTTACAAGAAACAAGTTGTTTGCCAAAGTTGTCTTATTTTGTGTTCCCGTAAACATGCTACGGCAATACCCTTTGTTCTAGATCCTGCCGACATTTGGTAGTTACCAATTTACATTTACCATGGTAGTGTATGCAGTGTGTCTCATTAGTGTTTAATTTGCAAAAGGACTCCTTCATCAACAATGACACCAGGACCTAT